>VZZY01004276.1:88819-105703 GCA_013400335.1 Eurystomus gularis
TGGGGTAGTTCTCGCGAGCGCCCCTCTTTGGGGGAAGACCCGAGGGGTTTGGTTGCGCTGCTCTCGGAAAAAATCCGCCGGGCATTGCGAAATGCAGGGAAGCGGGGAGAAAACTCGAAGCCAGGGATTACCCTGGCTAAGCCTCCTGCCCTCTTACCCTGGCGCTGCTTCCCCGGCAGCCGCCCTCGCTTCTGAGGAAACCCTGCCGCAGCCCAGCCGGCTGGAAGGCGGCATACCTGGCGCGGGGATGCCCTGACCTCGGCTGTGCCAGCCTCGACCCCGGCCAGGGATGCCTTGACCTCGGCTGTGCCAGCTGCCGGGTGCTGCTTGGTCCCATGGTGGGCTTCCACGATGCCAACACAAAGATGAACCAAAGGTGAGCAACAGCGCAAACCCCAGTCTTTTACAGGGGAAACTGCAGCTCCTCTCTGCCAGGAGCTTGGCCTTTTCCTCCAACTTCACCCCTCACATGAAGGAAGAGAAAAATTTGCCATGACAGTTCTGACTATCTCTGACTGTCGTCATGGCCACATCTGCCTTGAAGGCTCTTCTGTGCCGTGGCCCCGCTGCTTCCAGTGGGAGTAAGCCTCAGCCCCGTCTTTTAACAGGGATGTGCATTTCTTACTTTCATTTCCTGTTCCTGGGAGAATGCTTGAGTCCCTGGTTCAGTAGTGCAGGAACTGTAGCACTTTTTTTCATAGCAAAAGAGCAAACCCTCTTCAAGTCTTCCAGAGAATGCAGGGAAGATGATTGCCACTGGTGGATTCCAAGTTGATGGAGATGTGTGTACAGCCATGCTTTCATCACCCAGCAATCAGAGAGATTTTAGCCAGACTTCTGTTTTCATTGATTCTTTTTGAAGGGAAGATCTTGGCTGAGCACAGACTTTCAGGGATCTGTTTCTTTGCTCTGTAAAGTGGGATCAGCACAGTCTTCTGGATGCCATGTGGGCCAGGTGTCTGAAATCCAGATATTGCTGGGCAATTGGTTTTAGATCATGTCTTGGGTCTGGTTCTTCTGCAGGCACTGAATGCCTCTTGTTTTTCTTTGCATAGGTAGAAAGAAACCACAGACCTCTGAAACACAGATGCGCAGAGTTAAACAGTTTGGCTATTTCTAGTTTTCTTACTTGGAAACATGATGAAGATGGTACTTGGACACAACCGAGTGGTTGGTTTTCTGCTAGGAGACTCTGATTTTGTCCCTTGGATCTCTTAGATTTGAACACTGGTTATAGAAACATGGCGACAGCTCAGGAGCCTGGTGCAGAGCATCCTGTGTGCCCGTTTCCCAACACAGCTGGACCACAGGCAACTGAGTCATCTGCTGCTTTTTACTGGGGGACAGCTTGCAGTTGGGTATGGGGGAACTTTGACCTTCAGGGCTTCTGGGTTTATTCCACTGTAAGTCCTGGCCAGGAGAATAACCTGACAGGCTGCCGCACTTCCAGCTGGGGCACTGTGTTCTCAGGAGCATGCCTTACCCAAATGAACCATTTGTAAGCATTGTTCAGGAGGCAAGAAAACATTTGGAGAAATTATTAGGGTATAGTAGTAAGGGGAAGGTCACTCAATTCCATTCTGTAAAATGAGCAAAAGGCTTTTGTAAGCCTACGGTCAGGAAGGATATAATAGCATTTGGCCCTGGTTCACTTGCCGGTACTTACAGAGCAAAGAGCTAAAACTCATTTAGCTCAGATGGGGCTTGCTGCAACAGAAATGCCCTTTGAAGGCTAGCACATCGGCTCATGAGTAAGAAATGCTGCTTGGGCAGTGAATCTCCATTAATGTGATTTACTGTAGTGTGGCAAAATATGCAAGGGTGTTGCTGCAATGAGCTTGGAGGTGGGAGTTGCTGAGGGTCACGGAGCAAGCCCATCCAATTACCTGTGGATGGACAGAAGAGGAAACCAGTGCATAACTGCTTAAGGCATTCCCCATTAGAGCTTTTGTCCTCCTGTATGGTATTAGGATGGCCTAAGAAAAGGCTATCTCCTTAATTTTTACAATATTGCTACAGGAATTTACATTAAGAAATAAAAGACTTTAAACAGACGAAGAGCACTTTCTAATATTTTTGAGATTGACAATTGTTCTTGTAATGAAATATGCCATATTCTGAGGGATTTCTCTCTTTGTGCACCTTTAGGGGCTCATTCCCACCCTCTGTGTGCTGGTGTAAATCAGCTGTGATCACGGAATAGCCACAGGTGACTCCTGGACTGCAATTTACTTAAATGTCACAGATTGTGACAGCAATAGGCAGCTTTTGTTGCACTTTATTTATCTGGAAAAATTAAATCCTTTCTCACCAGTATTAACATTTCCAAGAAATACGATCTGGAACTCAGCAATTTTTTTTAAGGGTTTTCTCTGAGTTACACAGCAGTGTGCCTGACCGGTTTTTAATAGTTGAATATTGTAATAAAGTAACTGGCTTTGGAAGATTGTAATTAAATTAAGTGTAGTTTAGACTTGGAATTAATCCTTTACAAGGTTAATCTCTAACTATCAGTCAAGTTGCTACTGAACATGCAGGCAGGCTCCTTGGGTGAATTCTTTGCAAGTTTCTTCAGGGTGGATGCTCTCCCTAAGTCCACCGTAGCTTCTCACATAGTTTAGGTTTCCTCTACCTCAGGTTGTTGCGCAGAGATGCACCTCCTTTAAGTTTTAGGAAGTGTGGTACATAGCTTGAGATGTGTTCATCTTTCCCATATACCTGGTAGACGTGTAGACGTATGTACTCTGTGAGTTTATCCTAGATCCTAAGGTTTTAGATATTTTCAGTTAGCAGAGATTCAGCTCTTCTGTTATACCCTGGAATAATAATGTTTCACATGAGTTTTAGTTAGAAAATTCAATTGATGCCATGCTAAAAATGCAAGCTTGGAAAGACAGTCTGTCAGGTATATGTAGTGAAATGCCGCTCTGGGGAGCAAAACTGTCAAAAGAGTGTCTTGTCTTTGTACTGCTGGGAGCAGGGGAGAGATTTGGTTCAACTTAGCCAGTGGAGCTAAGCTGAGCTGAATCAGCTGAGTCCTCTCGCAGAGATGCCATTGCTAAGGCAGCTGTACCAATTAAGTATAGTATTTGTAGTATTTGCATGCTACAGATATGACAAAGTACAGAGCTACAAATGCTGTTGCTTCCAGTGTTGTAAATGAACGCGCAGCTAGATAGCTAACAAAAGATATTTCATCTTATGCTTGCTGTGAATGCTTGACCAAGTTAAATTTACAGAGTGCATTGCATATGATCAAGCTTTATTTAAACCTCTGTTTTCTTACAGTAAATTGCTTGGATCAACACGTTGAAAAGTCTCCAAACAGAGTGGCTTTGATTTGGGAGAGAGATGAACCTGGCACTGCAGTGTGTGTCACGTACAGGTATAGCACCTTCTTATGGTTTATGATGGTGGGGTGGCAATGAAGAGCCACTGCTCTGAAGTTTGACCTCTGTGAAACTCTGCTTTCTTCCAAGGTACTCCAGCATGGCTAGGTTGTGGTGTCATGATGACATAGGTCTTGAAAAACAGAGACATGTTCTCATCGAGAAATTATATTCCTCCCTTGAATTCTTCATGAAGAGGGCTCTCTGATATTAGATACCTGTTTAATAAACACGTTACAGGGTGAGAGGTACAGTACATATAAGTTAATGACAGCTACTGAAAATTTCAGATTGAGATCTGGCATCATCTTCTGGCTATGGTGTTAATCAGCCCTGCCTGTTGATTCCCTCTCTCTAAGTGAGGGCTTTTAGAAGAGAAAAGCTTGTTTTTTTCTCCCTGACTTACATTCTTACCTGGCAGTTTTCTTTTAGCTCATTAGAAATGTTCATGGGAAAATTTCTGCAGCTTTTGTTTTCAGCACAGCAGCACATGTCTTGGTGCAAACATTTTGTGTTGATGGTCAGTAGCGTGATACCAAGTCCTCGCTGGAGGGGAGCTGAAGCTCCTTGTGTTCCTCTTCCCCACCCTGAGTGCAGTTAGAGTAACATTGAGGCTGCTCTGAGTGATGCTGACTTGTAATTGCTGCTGTATGTTGTAGTTTGTTAGAATACAGTGGTTTTCAAGCATATTTCTCTTCTCCCTTCTATGTGCCCTCATTTAGGAGACAGGCCTGCCTACCAAAATGCTTTTTACATCATCTGTCTCCCTAGTGAGAGTTAAAGGTTTCCCAGACTTGTATGCTCCTCAGTGTGTATTTTAGGGAGCCAGATGTTTGATCTGCTGGATCAGAAAGCAGGGGAGACATAGGAAGTCTTGGCATCTGACTCTTTTACAAAATGTTTTCTGTAGCTTGTTCAGAGCTGGGATTCCTGGAGCTCCTTGAATGTAAATAGGTTCTGGGGGTCTGGTTCACCTTCAGAATTTATTAAAGCTCCTGAAAACATTACTCATTGGAGTGAGGAAGCTGGTCAGCAGGGAGGAGTGGATGTACAAATGGCTTTGAGGGGTTAGTGCTCCATGCAATAGAAATACACACTATCTGATATAAAGCTGTGGAAGAAGTGAATTGGTTTTAATTGTGGTATTATTTGACAGACCAGGTAGGCTTATTATGGTGTGAATGTGTTGTAACCAACTGGGTAGCTTGGCTAAATGCTTTGAGTTTTGCTTTTGCTATTCTGGTGATAGAAAAGGAGATGGAATCAAAGGTTTCTCCTAGAAAAAGGTGGTGTATGTACTTTTACAACTCTCTTCATGCCCCAGGTTTGAAGCTGGGGGTAGGTTAAAGGTTGGAATTGTGCTCTTATTAACCTGAGAAGGGAGAGCAGCCTGTTAGATGGCACAGCCTCATACAAGACAACTCTAGCTTCCACTTTAGACTGTGCTACTGGAAATATGCTGAGCTGTTCCAGGCCCTCAGACTGTCTTCTTGAGATCTCTGGAGATAGAAGGCCCTTCTGAACAGCAACAAAACTGTTTTTTTTTTCTTGGCCATGCCAAAATGTATTTTGAAGAAAGCATATTTTCAGCCTGTTGATCTGTGACTGCAGTGACTTGAAGACAAGTAACCCACATATGAAAACCGAATCCCTCTTTGTGCAACCTTACAGAGATAATGGTGGCTACCAACCAAGACAGAGAGCATCAAAATGAAACACAAATTAGCAGCCTCTGTTTTGGAACTTACGCTTGTATTTGAGAGCCATATTCTTACTTTTGCCTGATACTGTTGGTGAGATGTGATTGCATTTGAGTGACACAGTTTCTGAAGAGACTTTGATCCTGTGACATGGTAAACAGGTCACTTGATTCTCTACTTATCTCATTAAGTCAGTAATAGCTTTGTTGAAAACAGTGGTATTATGTGGGTATGTATGCAAGGAGAGAATCAAAAGTTTTGCCTTTTCTATGATATTTAGGCTACATTTTTAAAGGTTTTAAATGGAGCAGTAAGGTTTTCCAAGGTGTGTTGGCACTGACTTCCCTTTGAGGCTAAGCTTAGTTAAAAACTTTTTGCAGTAGTGTCTTGTTTTGGCTAGAAGTTTTGTGACGGAAAGCATATGAGAAAAAGACGTGGCCCAGAAGCTGTAATGCTTGATGGGGAAGCCTTCAAGATCCTTGTGGTCTCTGCATGCCAGCCTCAGTGCAGGATAGCCCCAGCGTAAAGAGGGAATGAGAGGGATGCTGGATATCAGGAGGATCCAAACTCTGGTGTCTGTGGCAGAGGAGATGCACCCCTTTCCTTAGGATCTGTATGCACTGTTAATGGGACAACAGCCTCTAAATCATGTGCTAGGAAGGTAAAGACTTCAATTTGGCTACTGCCTTGTGGACCAGCTTTGAGGAAGGTCCTGGAATCTCAGCTGGGAGGTGTCCAGGGCTTAAGTGCAGGGAAATACAGGGCACTAGTTTTTTGTATTTACTTTACAAGGCTTGCTGCTGTGAGCTTCTTCTCCTTGTAGATAAGCCCTGGGTGGCACAGGAGAGATGATGCTGCTGGTGTAGGTGCTCTCCCTCCTCCTCTGGGGAGCTGTCAGGAGCAAGAAAACAGCTGAGCGCTGGCCCCATTCCATCACAACCCACAAAGGAAGAGGGCTGTGCAGGAAAAGGGCTGGAACAGGCTTCCTCCTCCCTGAGGAAGGGGAAAGTCTTGATCATGGGGGCCTCTGCCATGCATTGGCAAGAAACACAGCTACATTGGAAAGTGCTGTCCCAGCTTGCTCATCCTTGGGAGAAACAGGAGCCTCCGTTTGCCTCTGTTTCCCTACTAGCTACCTAGCTTGCAGCAGACAAAGAGCTGGTGAGGCCGTGCTGTAAATCAGCCTATATCCCTGTGCACACTTGTCAGCAAGGTGGATTGTGTTTATGTAGCTGAGTTCAAGTGCTCTGTGCTAGCACTGGAATCCACACATCTCCTTATTGGCAAAGATACTCAAAGCCATGGCTGAGACAGTTTTGCTGGAACAATGATCGCTGCTCTTACAGGCTCTGTTGTGGTAATCTTTTTCACTGCTGCGTTTCATCCTGCCTCTCCAGCTAATGCAACTCAGCTTTCTGGGAAAAAAAGTTCCCTGGCCTCTCTTTTCCCCCACTCTGAGTTTCATTTTTATGAAGTAGAAATTCAGCTAAGTTTCAAATTATATCCAGTTTTGAATGGTAAGGCAGAAGACTTGTTTTTCTACTGCTTTGTGACAACAGAGCATGCAGCCGTCCTGGGATTTGGTGGCTGCAGTCAGCAAAGCCAAGACAGATCATGCCAATCCGTTATCAAGAGGTCTGTCTTTCCAGAGGCTAAACCAGCAGAAACTCATTGGTAGGACAGTGGCAAAGTGGCAGTTAACACACAGGAGTGTGCTGCTGTGAGCAGACAGCTGAATTTATTGGCAGAAGGGTCCAACCCAGCTGGGAGTGTTTTGTCCTGCTCTGTGGATGTTGTCAGGGCCTAGGAGCTTTGAAACCTTGCGGAGGAATTCCCCAACGCATTGCTGAGCCTGGGTTTTAAAGGGCGCTGTATTATCAAGTGCCTTATGTAAGCAGGCGGAGTTGGTGGCTGCAGCCTCTGTAAGCTCAGCAAAGGGAAGGTTAAAGACAGCAGCTAAAGTTATGCCAGACCTCCCCTGTCCAACATGGGGTTATTTATTCTCTCTGGTGTTCCATTGTTTACCATGGTCTCTACAATTTAGTCACCTATGAGCCAGTGTTTCCTAGCACTGCAGAATCCTATGGATATTGCCAAAGG
The DNA here is from genome assembly GCA_013400335.1 of Eurystomus gularis. NCBI lineage: Eukaryota > Metazoa > Chordata > Aves > Coraciiformes > Coraciidae > Eurystomus > Eurystomus gularis. The sequence goes on from VZZY01004276.1 coordinate 96,009, forward strand.
GAGCTGTGCGAAGGAGGGAGCAGCAGTATGCATTAGCTAACCTGTTTTTACAAAGGGTTGCAGGCTGGGTCTCAGTGGAAGGATTTTAATTTTCAAAGGAGCTCACTCTGGTGCAGAAAATGTTGAGGGCAGAAGGAATGTTCAAAATGCAAAATACAAAGTAGAGAGAGGAAAGCAGAAGCTGATGGGCCAGAAATCAGGGACCTAGGTAGCTTTTTGTAGTCTTCTAGGTAGATGAGAGAGGAGGGATTGGACATCTTTGTTAGCTACATCACAGCTATGCCTTATACAAACCAGTGGATGGTGGTTCCTCAGCCCATGCTGAAATGGTTGAAATTGTATTAGAGGTTACAGTGAAGTCTGCAGCTGGAAGCCAGGTAGGTACTTAGCAGGCTGTGCAACATGGAAGGTGTTTCTCACTGACAGCACACTCTTTTCCTTCTTTCCAGTGTTGGCTTCCTAAGTTGAAGTAGCAAGTAAGTCTTGCCCAGGCTTTTGGCTTTCCCCTTCCAAGGCAGCTCAGGAATTTTTCACTTGCTCACCCAAAAAAGGTTGCAAGGGGTTTTCCTTGCCTTGGGTTCAGGATGTTTGCAGGAAGGCTGGGCAATTGTGCTTGGCTTAGCAATTGAACCTACTGCCAAACAGTATCATGTTGAGCTCTATATTTTTCAGTTATTCTTGCTAAAATGGAAAAAAAATGTTGAGTTTTCCTTTTGGTGTAAAAAAAAAAAAAAGGAAACACATGTTTTCTCTAGCACAAAAAAGTGAGGGAAATGGAGAGTTAAATGGAGGCACTGTCACAGAAGCTACAGTGAGAGGTGAATAGGTTTGTACATTGTCCTTCTGGCCAGAACACTGACCCAGAAAGGAGGGACGGGTGTGAAGACCTGCTGTGTCCCAGGGGACTTGAACCAGCATCTCAAACAACAGTGCCCATGGTGCTGTGATCACAAGTTACAGAGGCAGGCTTTGAACTCTGCTGCTCCGTGGTGATTAATGGAGAGCAACAGCTGTGAGGTGAGATATCAGGGTGTTGGGCTGAAAGAAGCCCAGAACTGGGTTGTTGAGTGTGTTGTTGTTGTTGGTTGGTTTTTTGGGGCATTTGACCTGAATTTTCAAATAATTTAATCCTGATTCAAACTATGGTTCCAGGAAATAAACTGGTTGCTGTAAGAAATACTCAACCCAGCTGTAGTGCTGAGACAGCTGAGAGCATGGGTTGTGCTGAGCCTCCTAAATAGGCACTGTCGAAGTCCATATACAACGTTGAATATATTAGGAAAATGTCTAGAAACACTTTGCAAAAGGCTGCTTCCCAAAGAAGGTCTTGATGTGAATTTTTTGGATGTAAAAAGAACTGGCTTCATTTGTTTAGAAAGCTGCAAGCTGTCTCGCTGTGGTGAAAGAGCATATCCGACTTATTGGAAAAATGTTTCTGCCAGGCATCTCTAGAATGTGTCAGAGAAATGCCATGTGTTGGTGATGGGCTTTACAGGAGTTGTTTCAGACATTGAGCTTATGGCTTTGGAAACACAGGCACCACTGTATCTGGGAGAAATATGGTCTGGTAGTTTCTAAACAAATGTTATAAACCTAAGGAGAGAAGTGCTGCGTTTATTAGATTGAACAGAAGTACTGCTCTGAGCAGTGATCTGCTGGCAGGCCATCATTGTAGGTCTTGTGCTTAGAAGTGATGCTGTGATAGCCAAGGAGATGCCTGAATGAGGGGTGATGAGTCTAGAACAGCATTAAAACTAAGTCTTATTTATGGGCAAAAGAAGGAAGCACACCTTATATAGAGAGAGATAAGAGTTTATTCTTAATATAACTGAACTCTTAACATTCTAATCTTATTAGTCAACATCTAATTATTATGGAAAAGAAAGAAAGATCCTGTTGGTTACCACTGATGCCACTTGTCTGGCATCAGGTCCACATTTCTTTCACTGGTTGTTTGCAGCATGGGGCTGCCAGTGCCAGCGTGTGCTTAATCTCTTGTCGGCCCATGACTGTTCTCCTTCACACCATGTCCTGTGCCTCCGGTTCTCAAGGCCTCTTATTAATACCAGGCCTATATTTCTTTATAGTACCTGATTATGTTAGGGTTGTAAACCCATGATGGTGGCATAAAGTGATAAAGAAGCATAAAAAAAAAATTAGCTGTGGTTACATGGTCCGTCAGAAGAATTGCTGTTACAGCTAAACCAGACAGAGCTCATGCCTATGGCATGTTGATTGCCATGGCAGTACTGTGTTACAGAGCTGCTGGGAAACAGCAGGAGCAGACTGCTCTGTCTGTGAAAGGAGACAGTTTTCCAGCAGGTTGTGACATGAAGCAGCTGTGCTCTAAAGATGCTTGCTCCAAAGATGACAGAAACCAGTGGGTTGTGGGTCAGGAGAACAAACCCAAAAGCAGCTCTGTGATGTGGTGGTCATTATGAACCTGAGGGGTTAGATTTATGTGCAGCCCAGCTTCTTCCTGCTCATGTTTCCTGCTGGCACAGGGGAGAGCTGGCTTGCTGCAGAGCCCTTGTGCATGGTGTTTAAAGCCTGTCAGTGTGTCACCTGCACCGTGAGCAGGCATGTCACTGGGGTAAGACAGTTCTTCCCTCTGGTTTTGGAGGTGTAGGGTTGGGATGGGTGAATTAATGTGAAATCCAGGTTCAGCAGCTATCTACCCTCGCACCCACAGTACGGTGAATGGCGTGGACTTGTCCACATTGTCAGCTGAGAGATAACATTTTCCGAAAGCAAGTCCAGAATCTCTTCAATGTGTTGCAACTTTCACTTTCCCTGCCAGTGTTTATTAATGTGCCTACCATCACTCTGGCTTGCTTTGTTTTAAAAGCACATACTATATATGCCGTTCTTTATCCTGTGCAAATGGCCTCACCTCCTGGATGCAACTGGTTGCTGCTTCCCATTTTCTCAGCTCCACTCTGGTACTTTACCCACTGGAGTGATATTCTGCTGCTGGTTTGGTCTCTTATTTGCTCTCAGCTCCTACAACCTGCTTTTGCAGAGGATCTGCAGACTGTTGCACCCTGAACTGACTCTGCAGTTTCTCAGCTCTCTCCCTCGTGAGGGCCTGGGCGCTTCCTGTTGAGGCACATTTCCTTCTTCTGCAGTGGCTCTGCTGAGACCCTCCTGTTGTCTGCCTGGCCTGTGCACAGGGAGCTGGGAACCCTGGGACCCTCTGTGTGCCACATGGCTTCATGTGTCTCCACTGGTTGTGCTGCCTGGCTCTGCTGAGCGTGGTGCCCAGCTCCACACTGTCTGCTTGGGTGACTGCGCTGAAATCCTTCGGAGTGCTGGCAGGCAGCGGTGCTGCGAGCATTACCTGGGATTTTGCCTTTCTCCCTCTTGTGGTTTGCAGATGCAGCACACATCTGCCCCGATCCTCTGCCCACCCTCTATCCTTCACTGGCAACATAGCAACAGGGTGGGGCAGTGCTGGGCTTGAGGTCAGAATTGCTCTTGGCTCTTCTAACCTAGTGTGATGGAGGGACTGCAAAGCCAAGCTTGGCAGTAGTAGCAGATGGAGAGTGTAATGGCCATGGTTTCCTCCTGCTCAGTTCAGTTAGGTCTGTCTCAGACAGTTCTGCAGGGCAGTGACCCTGCAGGGTGCTCATTCCAACCTACAACATGTCTAGGTGAAGTATTGGAAATGTGTAACCTACTGGTATGTTCTAATTGCCTGCCTGTTAGATAGCAAGATGTGTGTGATGGAGTGAGGGAGTCAAGGGAAGGATTTCTGAGACAGCATTTCTGCTAACTCCCTTTCCTGAATTGGAGGGGAAGCCTGAGTTCCTGCTACAGGAGCCAGAAGACACACCTGATGCTCAGGGATTTGTGGATTTCTTTGTTGGAGTTCTTGGCTTCACCCTTTCTCATCGCCTTTGTGTTTGTTCCCCCATGTGCTGCACCACCAAGGGACCTCCAAGGTCTTCCTATCTTGGCCTTTCAAAGCACAAAGAAGAAGACAAAGCAAGTAGATACGGGGGTAATGACTTAGTCCTTATTGTCTATCAGCTTGCTCACACGCTCTTATTAAGCTAATGTTAAATTGAGGTTAATTGTAAAAAACCAATGTGAGTTTCTGGCGTCATGGTCACTGAGTCCTGAACAAGGAAGCAAACCACAGAGTAGCTGAGAAAGGAAACCCTAGCCAGGGCTCTTCTGGTGTTTCTGTTCAGGAGAAAGAGACTGCAGCTCTGAAAGCACTTGGGTATTTTCCATCGCAGATAAGTGGGTTTTATTTTGCTTTCTCACAACTGCCTGTCTGGGCCTTGTTTCACTTCACATGCTCTGCAGTTGAGTTGCTCGGTTTTGTTTTGGCTCTTTAATATTTACATTGAGATTTTCCTCTAATGCAGCATCAGATGAATTCTGGACCAGAGAATGTGACCTTTTACGACAAGGCACAAAACCAAACATTGAGTGGGAATCCATTATTGCACAGAGTCACTCAGTTCACGAACTTAGTAAAAGTAAGCAAAATAATACTTCTAACAGACTGTGCACTTACGTAGATAGCAGGAACGTGTGTGGTCATGGAGTGCTTGGGAAGAGGTAATTGAATATTGTGCTTTAGTGTTTAGGCTGATGTCGAGCTGGAAGTGACTAGGAGGAAATTCAGTCTGGGGTAAAGCAGCTCCGTATCTCCTTTCTGCAGGCTTGTGGTCTCTGGTGGCAGCTGTTGCCAGCTACTGCCAGAGAGCAGGCACGTCTGGCCCCCTCTGTGAGTTCCTGTGCTTCAGGAGTCATCTATTTACTTGATACAGGAATAGTCTTAAAATAAATACTACAAAGTGCTGTGGCTGGGATTTGAGGCTTGTTTTCCTTACCTTCCAAAGGATGGCAGGGAGGTGGTATCCCTCCAGCCATTACTGTGTCTGTCTTCATAACTTTCTCAGTGCAGATGGAATTTTATCCTCAAGAGGTAAGATGCCAAGTTATTGTCAGCCACGATTTTGTTACGATGTTTCCAAAGTGGAGCACTTGGGCATTGCAGATTTCCAACTTGCATTGGTTTAAAGAAAGAGATGCAGCAAGTATTGATAGACCAGAAACAACACTTCATTTTATTTGCAGCTTAGCCACCAGCTGAAAACTGGTTTTGTTTGTTTGTTTTCACAGCTATGGCCACTGGAGATAAAGATCCATTGGTCGATTCATGCTTCACAGCTCATTATGGAATGCATTCCTTCGTTTAACAGTTTTTTGAGTCCCTGGTGGTGTAGTTTACAGACCCTAAACAGGTCACAGGTAACAGGTTGAAGATTAGTGTGCTAGGGAGTAAAAGGTATCTTTCTTCTCTGGGCATCACTACACAGTGTGTTCCTGAACTCGGAGGACAATTTTCATTCCTGGTGGACTCTGGGAGTCTTCTCTGAGCTGATGGTTTGCACCAGTAAGGGGTGCTCTGCTGCCTCTCATGAGGGTCACCTCCTTCCATAGCATGAGACCACTCCTCACCTGGCATAGTTATCTGCCTTCTCAAAGCCCTTCCACTGCAGGCACACAGCTGTTCCGTTCATGACAGCATCTTGGTCTCAGGCATGCCTGCAATTGTGTTATCCCCTGTGCAGACATCAGAATAAGACTCTATGCAAGTCCTTGCCCATGAACTGCTTTTACATTCCTTAGAAGAACATTTCTGCTGTTAAGTCAGCATGTTGCAGCAGCAAGCTCTGTGAAAAGAGCCTTTGTTACTGTTCTCAGTGTTCCTGAGTTTCTCTATGCAAGAGTGGCTGCAGTTGTACTCAGAGCAATATCTGTTCAACAAGGCTGTTGTGCTCTGTGGCACGGCAGGGTGAAGTGACAATGGAGGAATTTGGGCTGTGGGTGATCCAGCTTTGATGAGAGTCTTGTAACATCTGCCACTCACACAAGTGTCTCAGAACTTCTCCTTTTCTTCCTTATGCACGCGTTTGCATTGTTTACCCTTGCAGTTTAAAGAGAAACTACTAGTTCCGAAGCACTTCCAGAAGTTCCTCAACGTAAACAGTACTGGGAGTCTTTGGACAACACTTAGGTTTCATCATGTGTTCATCATTCATCATCCCACGTGTGTTCCCAGTAGCTTCTGACTGAGCCTTGTGGGTAAAAAAAAGCATCAAGGATGGCTAGAATGGACACTGACTTAGAGGCAGCAGGACAGCCATGGGCTTGGTGGCTGCTCTACCTGTACCAGAGCCTGGCAGCTCTGGGTGGTGGGCTGTGGCTGTTGCTCACTTGTTCTTCTGCAGCAGGTGTGGCTCTCTGCTCCCTTTTCTTCTCTACCCAATGGCAGGAACAGTCTGGCTCTCACCGCAGCACAGGCCACCCTTCTTTAAGATGAAAAAGCTGATGTGCCCTATAGTGCTGAGATGACATGGTCCAGAGGTGATGGTGATGGTTTGCTCTGTAAAAATTCATCCTTTTTTTTGCTCTCCTGTGTGAAACAGGTTGTGAGGTCATTTAACAATGTTGCTTCTGTGCCACAGGGAACTTCTGGATCTGACTTGCCGTCTTGCCAACACCCTGAAGAAATATGGGATACAGAAAGGGGACAAGGTGGCCATCTATATGTCCGTATCTCCCTTGTCTGTGGCAGCCATGCTGGCTTGCGCCAGGATTGGTGCTGTTCACACTGTGGTCTTTGCTGGATTCAGTGCGGAGTCCTTAGCTGGGAGGATCATAGACTGTAAGTAGATGCAGACTGGGGAACAAACCCCTCTGGACGGTGCTTCAAGACATATCCCAGTTCTGTGTTTTCTTGGCAGAAGGAGAAAAGATTCATTCTCAGCTGGCAGGACAGTTCACTCTCCTTTGCAAAGTAACGTGAAGAGTCTTTTCTTTAGTGGCAGAGGCAGTATCCTCTGGTCTTAAATTACTTAATAAATAGCTTAACTTTCAGTCTGCACTGGATTGCTGCCAGACAGCAGTGAAGCTGAAGGGAAAACCAGATCTTAGGAATGGGGCTCAATTTGTTCTTTTACAGTATAATCACAGTGTTTCTTTGATCTTCCTGCATAGTGCTAATTCTGTGATCTTGATTGTGACACTGTGATTTATGTACAGCACTGGAAGTGTTGGCAGCCTGCCCCCACTCTGTTAGCCATTGTACCAACAGACAGCTGTTCTTAGCCCAAAGCACTTGTAGTGTGATTAGGTAAAAAGTAATGCTAAAAATACCAGCAGAAGAGCAAAATAAAGTGGCTCATGTCCTAGCAGTAACATGAGTTTCTTTAGGGCTAGTGTGAGGGAGTAAGTCTTACAGCAATTTTCATGCCTTTTTTTCCTGTTTTAGTAGGGTTAATCTGTAGAGAATGAGTGTGCATGTTTTAGTTATCCCTTACTTTTGGCTGCTTGTTTGGAGGTGATGGGCTAAAGAGCCATTTCTCTGTAGCCACAGCTCTGTTATAACCTAGCGTGGTACAATTAGAAGTGCTCTGCCAGAGTGTTGCTGTGTGCTGTGGCTTCCAGGAGGCTTCCCCTCAAGTTACAGTTGGGTTTCAGAAGGCTGCAGCTATCTCAGATCAGGGTAACACCTTGGAGAGGCTGCTGAGTTTGGCGCTGCTCAATTCAGTTTGCAATGGACGCTTACATGCAGCCCCAGAGAGAGACTAGGAGAGGGGTAAAGGTGGTTGTTCACTAAGGTCATAGGAAATCTTGCACTGATTTCAGTGTGTGAGCTGTTAGGCTAAAGCAGCAGTATTCACTATAACACAGGTAACAGGGAAGAAACTGTTCTGCCTGTTGGCTTTGCTAGGCAGGAATGGAGGCATTTAAATTGCAGTGATACTTAAATTGAGTAGTATTTAGCCTAGACATTGGGAAAGACTTTCTCGTGTTCATGACAGGCATTGGAGTAGAATGATGGGGAGAGGGTAGATTATCTACCATTGGAGTGTTTTAGGAAGGTTAGACTGACAGCTGTCAGAAATGGTTTAGCTGCAGCGGACCCTGCCGTGGTTTGGGGAAGATGGACTAGGTAACCAGTGGAGGTTCCAGGTACCCCTAATCTCTGTGGGACTTAAGTTTTAAAGTGTTCAGTGACACTGACTGGTTTTGATTGATAGAAATTGGAAGTATTTGTCACATGTGTTGTCTTACACGTCATCCCCAAAACTAATGAAAGCAGGGTGCACATACTAGCCTGGAAGACAGGCTGGTGTCTGCTAATTCTTTCTCTTTTTAGCTGGATGCAAAGCAGTTATCACCTACAACCAGGGAGTCAGGGGAGGCCGAGTTATAGAGCTGAAGACGACTGTGGATGAAGCTGTGAAGAACTGTCCAAGCATCAAACATGTCTTTGTGGCTCAGAGAACAGATAACAAAGTCCAGATAGGTGACCGTGATATTCTCCTTGAGGAGGTACGTTGGTGTTGGTAAATCTTGCCTGTTTTTCCTGATGTTTTGTGAAGTATGTGATGTTTACTGTGCTGGGAGAGAGAAATATGGTGCGCTAATAAATGTAGGGACCAGCTAACACAGACATCTCTGAGAAGCTTGATGCAGGGCCATTCATCACATGTGTGTGAGAGTCTTGCTGAATGTTTAGATTGTGCACACTCTAATATTTAGCTTTGGATTTTGATCTGCTGTAGGCTACACTGGGAATTGGCAGCCAAGGTCATCCAAGTCTCCATACTTTCCTTGCGTATGTGTGCTGAGCTAAAAGCCTATGAAGCAGCCGCTGCACTGTGGCTCAGCACCCCAGTGTAGCTGCACAAAATCCGCCAGTAATGACTGGCCTTTGTGCTGCCTTTGACGTGCGGAAACAGACTCTATAACCCAGAAGGTTATAAAGTAGGTATGTTTATTGCGTGCAGATGCACGGGGGATCGCTCCACCACAAACGTGCATACCCGAAGAGGCAAACTCTCTCACATTTATACAGAAAAACGCTATGACGCCTATACACGTTTATTACCTAACCCCGCCTTTCCTCGCTTCGTATTGTAATTCGCTTATCAGTCAGGGATCTCTGAGAGCAGATGGTCCTCTGAGATGCTCCTGGAATGTGGTGATTTCGCAAGTTTTGCAGGCCTGGTTAGCTTTTGTCTTTGGAAAAACTTCTGTTAGTCATTCCTTTACTGATAAGTTTATCAGTTCTGGCTGGAAGTGTTAATAACAATATCTGGTTTTCTTATCTACTTCTAGCTTCTGTTAATAATTTAGCCTGTTTTCCTTCAAGTGGTTAGAGTAATGATTTATTTTATTCTACTTTTCATGTTAGTATCCTGTATCTATCAATAATTATTTCTATTACTTATATCACCTTCGAAGCGGGTTTTCAGTGTGTGCTGCTTTTCCTGTGCTGCCACAGTACCCTGGAAGGCAGTGACAGCATCGGTAGGTCCCTCCAGTCACCTAGCTCTGCAGATATCCACTGGCACTCTGGACGTCTCCTTTTAGGTCTCAGTGTTGGCTAGATGATCTGTGCCTTTTAGACCCAAGTCTGCTAGAATTGTCAGTCAGAGCAGCTCAGTCTGTCTGATTCATCTTGGCATGGACAGGAGATACGCTGCTCCATTTCAGCAGTCTTGCAAACAGTGCTGAGATTCATGGAATGAGTGCTTTCAGAGACACAGAGTGCACTGATACCATTGCTGCTGCTGTTCTGTGTTCAGATACTCTGTTATGGTTTGTCATATGCACTCTCAGACTGGACACTGTTGAAAGGCAGAATAGGCAAGATAGAAAGG
>VZZY01004279.1:0-21313 GCA_013400335.1 Eurystomus gularis
GCCCTCTTAAACTGTACTAAAGCCTACAGTAAGAATTCAAACTAAAGACTAATTTGTTGATATAGTCATATTCTGGTCTCTACTTTTCTGAATATCAGTCACTGAAAATTCATAGAGGAACTTCTGAATCTGAAATTCAAATACAAACAGGTGTGACAAATCTTAAAAGTCTTTATCTGGCATTGTCATAAATAATTTCAAATTCCAGTAGTTTGTATGATAAAATGGGTCTCACTAACCCAATCTGCTCGCTGTTTTTCACAGTGGCATCTTCTGGCTTTTTGGTGAAAATATGATTAACACTTCCTATGTTATTAGAAAGAAGTCCATGACCTTTGTACTCAATCAGATTTCAGACTTTGGTGGTATTTATGTGGGGCAGGGAAGAAAACCCACACTCCTGTAATTGGCAGCTTTGATTTGAATTATTGGAAGTCAATTAACATTGAATTCCCATGCTGTAATGTTCAATTAATTTTTAAAGCAGAATTATTATTTTCATCTAAAGACTTCTGAAAGATATCTTCCAATGATCTTTTAAAGATCTAAAAAAATATTGATCTGCATTTGATTGTGGCATCTTTTCATTAAATAATACTATTTATGGTTGCGTTTACCTTGAAGAACAAGGCACTATATATTAATTAACATGTTTTTCTCTCTGTCTTGGTAGCTCAGTTTCTTTTTAAGTATTGACATAACACTCTCTTTACCTATTAATTATCTTCTGTTTAGCAATACCTTCATTTTTTCATTTATATGAAATCCTTCTTTATGTAAAAGTTTCTTCAACCAGTTTAGATAGATGCCCAAATATGCCAAATTTTCTTTCACAGTAACTGCAAATACTGTATGATGAAAGAGGGCTATATAAAATAAAACCAACTTTATTATTTCTACACAGTGAGAAAAATTACATATAAAGCATGTATACTACTGACAGCTGAAAAGGGAATTATTCCTGTGGAAGAACAGCAAGAAATTCACTGAAACAAGGGTTTGCAAAATATCAGTGACACATACGAAAACAAAACTACATCTTCACAGCTGATCATTTTGTGCAATAAAATTGCTAAATGAAACAGATGTCTCTCCATTTCTCAGCTTGGCTGACATGAATCACAAATGCCCATTAGCCAAAGTAACTATAGGAAACACTTTATACTAAAAATAGCAGAGAAACATTTCACAAAACTTTTTCAAATACTAGAGTAAAATGACAACATTTTGCAGTGCTGATTGACACACTGCTCATGCACTTCAGAGCTGAGTAAAGACTCAGTGTTCAAGGGTGTCAAGCATATAGGGCAGTCTTTGTCCATCTCACATCCTCTAACAACAGTCAGATTGAATCAAGAACTAAGAAAATTAAATGAGATATTCTCTTTACTTGCTTATATATAATACACATCTTCACTCCTTTAATTATGTCTGGAATCCTTGTTCATTTTGTCTGTATCTTTTGTGTTTCCTGATCAACCAGGAAGACCTGAACTGTCATTTTGAATTTGAAGTTTTTCTACAAGAACTGTGGACTATTCTGTGTATACATAATATTTAAATTGGATTACCAATCCACAGTGAAATTATTAACATTTTTTAGAAAATGCAAAGTGTTATAGCTTAAAGTGTTCTTCTGAATTATATAGGTTAGTATTCCTCATAAATATGTTACTCTGAAATGGAACTATCAGCTCCTTAAAAACCTTTATATGGATGGCTCAAAATCTCATGTTCCAGTCTTTTGGTTAATATACCGGGGGAAAAAAAAATCAAGTTTCAATTTGGTGGAGGTAAAAGGGTAATGATTTTGTGAGTTGTGTGAAAAGAGCATTTTTCAGTTCAAATCAGCTAAGAGTTTTTGACACACACATAGCTACAGGAGAAAGAACATAAAACCACCAACATTGATAGTACCTTACATATTAGACAAATAAGTATGTTAAAAGATCTTTACAACCTGAATTTAATCTAAATATAGTTTTTCAAAAGCTTCATATTTTTTAGTGTAGAGGTTTTCTTCATTTTATGATTCAGTTTTGTTTACTACACTATCTTTGTGTTTCTAGTGCCCAGTAATGTTCTCAAGCACCAGAATGTGGTTATTGGGACTGCTAACTTATTTTACAAGTTTCTGGCATACATCTGCTAAATATCACTCTTCAAAACAATTGCCATGCATGACTTGTGAGTTAAATTTGGCCACATTCTATTCCTGGGAACTGTTTGCATGCTGTTATGCTATTCTGGACATAGAGAATTTATTAGAATGGATTTTGCCAAATTCTACTGACTGATTTCTGAGTTAAAGAACAGGCACCACAGCCTCAATGTACCATCATCAACTGTTGCAAGAATTTATAATACCAGATCTGACTGTGGAAAGCACATGGGAAAATTGCAATATGCCCATTTAAAGATTTTACACACACACAGTGTTTATTTTATATTTCTGATGCACACGTCTAAGGAAGAGCAGAATCCTATAATTGCTTTTCATCACTTTGCTGTGAAAATATTGTATCTAGTGGTCATAGACCACCGGTGAGCTCTTAGGACCAAAACATTCTTGATGATAAGGTGGTATCCTAGGAAGTCCTGGAGAAGAAAACACTTACAAGGCTTTTGAGGACTAGTTACACTACATGACATTAATAAAATGGGCCACAGCCTGACAGCTTGCAGGATACTGTCCAGTCTCCTAAAAAGAATGTTACTTAGAAGGATGAAAGGTTACAACTTTAATGGGCTATCAAGAGAGCTTCATGAGGGATTAAAATCCAGAGAAAAAATTCATTCCCCAAAAGGGGAGTGAGAATGGCTTGAAACCTTCAAGTTTGAAATCAGCAAGAGAAACAGAAGGAAAAGAAAGAATAGTTGCAAAAGATACTTTACTGGTCTTCATGTTTGGTGAAGCTTCCTGTTTGTTTATTATATAATTAAATAAAGTAGTAAGAAAATGTGTATTTTGAAATGTTAACATACACATATGTAATGTAAGGAAAGATTAATTTGTCATTCTTTGATAAATATTTACAGTGTTCTGAAGTTTTCTTTCTGAACTTACAGAAAAAAGAAAAACGTCTATATAGAAAATAAGACTTCAGAATAACGATAGTTTTCTAAATTTCTACTTAAAGACTTTGATCCAAGATTCCACATGAGCTCTTGTTACACATATTGCAAGTGTGTGGGAAACATTCAGTATTTGAAAATGTTTCATGGTAAAGAAGTTTACTTACTGTTTGACTTCATCTTATGCCGCCAGTCCACTGTGTATGTTTGTTTTCAGCACAAAAGGCAAGGAAAGCCCCATTCACAACCCTAAGAGTTGAATATTCTACCTTAGATGCTGACTGAAAATTGATATTATGAGGGCATCATAGACAAAAAAAAGAAATATTTCCATGACTGCATGCCAAGGGGGATATTTATAAGAAGTTATATGTAACATTAGTTGAAATGGTGAAAATAAATCTGAATGCCAGATTCTATCAGTTAATTATGAAATCAATAACATTGGAAGGAGCTTTCCAACAAGATGATGAGAGAAATTATGGTAAGTATATCCAAAAGTTCAAATAAGCCAACAACACTACTGTACTGTACAAAGCAACACAATTTAATAATTATTTTTTGTTATGGATGTAGTAAGGTCAGTCAGTACTACAGGTCTATTCTGCCCTGGTAAGGCCACATCTGGAATATTGTGTCCTTTTCTGGGCTCTCCTGTTCAAGGGAGACAGGGAATTACTGCAGAGAGTCCAACGGAGGTCTATGAGGATGCTTAGGGGACTGGAGCATCTCTCTTATGAGGAAAGACTGAGGTTCCTCGGGCTGTTTATCCTGTAAAAGAGAAGTCTGAGAAGGGGTCTGATCAATGTTTATAAATATCTGAAGTATGGGTGTGAGGAAGATGGAGTCAGTCTCTTTTTAGTGCTGCCCAGTGATAGGACGAGGGGAAATGGGCACAAACTGGAATGCAGGAAGTTCCACCTCAACATGAGAAAAAACTTCTTTACTGTGAGGGTAATGGAGCACTGGAACAGTCTCCTCTGGAGACTTTCAAGACCCGTTTGGACGTGTTCCTGTGTGACTTGCCCTAGATGGACCGGTTTTGGCAGGGGAGTTGGAGTAGATGATCTCTAGAGGTCCCTTCCAGCCCCTACCATTCTCTGATTCCATAACAGATGAACTTAAGCTCCATATTACTTACATAATGGGTATTAAATCAATACTGGATGCTTAATAAATTTGTTTCTTTTCTTTATGCTATTTACATTAGTTGATTGAGTGAGAATGATAATGACTTAAAATGAAATATTTGCTATTTTAGCAGAAATATAAACAGTATCAAGTAAAATAAAATTAAAATAGTATGACATAGAACCAGTCGTTCTGTTTTCCCTAACTGTCATGTATTCTGCCACATTCTTTATCTACTTAGTGAATTTACAACTAGCACAGCAGGTTGTGAATTTTTAATAGGATCTCTTCAAGGAAGGAAAAGGCCAGCATTAACATAAAAATATTCTTTAAGAATTGTGGTGCAAAGGTTTCTTAGCAGAGAGCAGATGTTGCTGCAAAACTAAAAGCCTCCAGAACAGTCAAGTTAAAAGATTCTTGGAGCTAAGTTAAGAAACAAATATCTCTGTATGACACCATGACTGTCAGTCAATGGTGACTGGAAATGACTTGCTTTGTTGGTATTAAACATGTTTGTTGCATGCAGAATGATTTAATATATAATAATTTTTTTAAAACCCCAACCAAACAAGCAAACAGCAACATCCAACCTTTTAATTACCTCTTAATAAAACGAACTTATTTTTATTTTTCAGCTTCATTCTGACCAGGACAAGGGGGATGGATCCCTCAAATACATTTTGTCAGGAGATGGGGCTGGTACCCTTTTTATAATTGATGAGAAAACAGGTGACATTCATGCTACTCGGAGAATTGACAGGGAAGAGAAAGCCTTTTACACTCTGCGTGCCCAAGCTATTAACAGAAGAACTCTGAGACCAGTGGAACCTGAATCGGAGTTTGTCATCAAAATCCATGACATCAATGACAATGAACCAACATTTCCGGAAAAAATTTACACTGCTAGTGTTCCTGAAATGTCAGTAGTGGGTGAGTGCTTTATACTGAGGCATAAATGCTTACTCTATGTTATTTGACAAATAATTTCCCCATCCTCTGAAAAGTCAGACATGTTTGGAATTGTACCTCATGGGTTAAGTAGTTTTCATTTTGATTTGTTTGTTCAAAAATTGGAATTGCATCCAGAAACAGATTTTTTTAAAAATTTCAGTTCTATTTCTACTTAGAATATGCAAATTAATAATTTACAGTAATTTGGAATATAAATATAAATAGAAAGTAGTTAATGGTGAATCACCCTCCTCCTTAAGAACTGTTAGAATATGATCACAAAATCAGTCTGTTGAAAGCTTAACTAATTTTCCCTTTCATTTTAACTGGAGGTCCCCAGTGGTGATAAGTGCTGAATGGAGCACTGTCTCCACTTTCGCTCTTTCTGTGGCTGAGGAGACCTACAGTCATGTGCTGTTAATGCACTGTCCAAAAGTAGACACCCATTTTATTCCCCTTGCTTTCAGTTTTTTAGAGTATGGACAAATCATCTTGTGCTTTCAGTTCCTCCCTTAACTCTATCATGAATGGCAGCTTCAAGAATCTTAAACAGCTGTTTGAGTTAATATTTCTTCTGTTTGCAATGTATTTTCAGTTCCTATCTTAACTACAAAGCCTTGGCTATGTGGATCATGCCATCTGGTGGTTCATAAACAAAGGCATTTTGGAACATATGCTATTAATTAGAACATAAAATTCTTTAGGAAGAATTTTGAAAAGCTTTAAAATATATAGAGTCTCTTTTAAAAAATTAATATTCACTGACTTATTGCATAGCTATAGATATAATACTCATTTCTAAACATCCAGAAAACACACAATAAGTTCAATACCTCTTTTTCCTATTATTCAGCACAAGAGGTAATAGCCTCCCGTTGTGCCAGGGGAGGTTTAGATTGGGTATTAGGAAGAAGCTCTTTACTGAAAGAGTGGTTAGCCATTGCAACAGGCTGCCCAGGGAAGTGGTGGAGTCATCATCCCTGGAGGTGGTCAAAAAATGAGTAGATGTGGCACTTCGGGACATGGTCTAGGGGTCAGGGAGATGTTGGGATTAAGGTTGGACTAGATGATCCTAGAGGTCTTTTCCAACCTAAATGATTCCATGATTCAACTATTTTAATTACTACCACTGCATGTACTAGATCAAACAGTTGTTTTGAGATTTTTTTGTATGTTTTACTTTCCTGGGCTTTGGAAAATTTTAAAAGAGCAAGAAAATATTTAATTATTGAAAGAGAACGGCCTCAGCAAAGCTGTGCATCAACATATGGAAGAATAATACTAAAAATTTTCTGTTCTTACTAAGATATTTCAACCTGCTCTTAGTTTATGATTGAATAATTTTTAAATGTCATAATATTCAGCAAACAGTTTTTAGTGTAAAAGAAAATGAAAAAAGAAAGAGGAAGAAATCTGTCAAATTATTGCATAGGGCTCTACTGGAATCCTATCAAACTAGTCCACATAAAGAGAAGCACTGAAAAGTCTTCTTTATTTATTGTTCCAAAAGAGAACAAAATGTAATGCTGATTTATTAATTTACTGATGAGTTCTCTAGAATCATGTATTTCAGTAAATGTACATAGCTTTGGGCACAGCACCTTGAAAGGGTATTATTCCGTCTTCTAGAGAGGCATATGGCAAGATTACAGTAGGGTTGAAAAAAGACATCTTAGAGCTTCCACTTTATTTCTCATATTAATTATATAACTTCCAGAAGGAATTGCTTAAAATATTATTGGAAAGATTTATTGAAAATGATTCAGTGTTTCCATTAAATATTATGCTATTATATAACATTCAGTTATAATCTATTGATTCCTAATTTTGTTAGTCTCTGTTATATAGACATTGTCTTTTTCTTAGTGTTCTTAAACAGACATTATTTCAATGCTTCTAAAATATTTAGCATATGAGAATTATACACATTTTGAAAGTACAAATTTTGCTACACTGAACAAAATAAAAGCATGATAAGAAAAAGAGATCTAAAATACCCCAAAAAACAACACTGATGGGTAAAAAAAAAAAAAAAAATGGATTATTTAGAGTATTAACCCTGAATCTTGCCTAAACAGTTGTGCTGAAATAAATAGACTTCTGTCTATTTTACTGACTTCTGCCAATAAAATTGCCATAACTTAAAGAATTGTCACTAGGTTAAAATTTATCATATATTCCTGGGTTATATAGATGTGGTCACTCATCTGCTAAACTATGGACTACCTGAGACATAGAATTTGCTTTTAGCTTTATGGCTATTAGTTTTATGACTGATCCCTAGAGGCATATGTTCATCTGTGGTCCATGACTGGATGATGTGATTTTATAAGGTATTTCCCAAAGTTTATTCATTTCTTTATAACACTAATTTAATTTTCTGACTTAAACAAATTTGCTATGCAATCTCAGAACTAAAGGCTGAAGGGAGAAGGGGAGAAATGTTCTAAAAGAACAAGCTGTATAAGATTTTTGAGGCAAACAGAGTTAATTAGGAATTTTAAAGTCAGTATGTTAAAAAATCTTCATATATTTGTATAATAGTTAAATATTTAAATATAAATTTGTATAATAGTTAAATATATCACATAAGTAATTAAAAATAGTATCTTTTTCAAACATCATAGAACTAAAGCATTTTTAGTACTGAAACTTAAATAAGAAATTTATGAAAAAAGAAACAAAAAATTATTTTTATTATGACAACAGCACTTCCTCATCAAAAGGAAAATAGAAATAAATTCCTGCATTGCTCTATTTTGCTTTCTTCTGATTTGTTTTTATTTTTTAATTGAGTTATAGCATTGTGAGTAGCCTATTACTTGCCCAGTGCTGTTGGCTGCGGGCTAAGAAACCTTCAGACTTGTTGATGTGAGGAATGCAGGGAAATTGCAGTCTTGGATGTAATTGTACTGTTGCATTAAATCTGTTTCCTTCTGTGGTACTCCTGTGAGCTTATAGAAACATACAACCTTTCTGTAAGTGTCTGAAAACATTAAGCAGAGTTTAGGATATGAATATTGTCTCAGGTACAGGTACCAGAAAGAGAAATTACAAAGCCAAGTTACTGTGGCTCTTACTTGGACAAGTAAATAGGAGTTATACCATTCTGTAAAAAGCACTATGCTATCAGGACTGTAATATTTTCACTATCTAGTCCAGTTAGTCAGCATAGTATGGGATTGCACTATATTGGGAGTTAGAAAGAGAGATAGTTTACCGTAATTGCACCCTACCTTCCCTGGGACAGGCCCAGCAAGCAGACAGGACACATGACATAGAGGATTGCCTTTTCTCTCTCCACCTGGCTGAAGGCAGTGACTTAAGGGATAGGGGAGAATGGCAAGAAGTTTCTACTCTGTGATTACCCCAGCTTCCCAGGTGCCTTTGCATAATAAGAATGAGGCTCTGCAAGTGGAAATGAACAATAACGAGGATGATGGTTCATCTAGGATGAAGGTGTTGCCAAGGTTAAGTCTTCCTATGCCTTGCATCAAAACTGCTTCCATAAAGAAAAAATGATGGGTTATTTTGATAGGGTATTCCCTTCTGAAGGGACCAGAAGGCCTGATATGCCAACATGAACCACTTTGAGGGAAGTCTGCTGCCTCCCTGGGGCCCAGAGTAAAGATGTGACAGAGGAAGCTTCCTACCCTGTTACAGCCCTCAGATTATTATCTATTACTGGTTTTCAGGTAGGCAGTGATGAAGCTACAACAAGAAGTTCAAAGGCAATCAAGAGAGACTTCAGGCCCTTGGAACAACTGGTTAGAGGATCAGGAGCACAATTAGGGTTCTCTATCCTTGCAGTTGCAAGGAATGATTACAGAAGACACAGAAAAATCCAGCAGATTGATACTTGGCTGCAAGCCTGGCAGAATTTTTGATCGTGGGTTGATCTATATGACATCAGGCCTGCTGGCAGCAGATGGGGTACACCTGTCTCAAAGGGGTTGGCAGTGCTTGACTAGATTTGAAGGGCAAAAGGGATAAAACCAGGCTCGCTAGAGAGGAGCTTGGGGGTTACATGCCAATGTTTGAGAGATCTAGTAAGATCCTTCAGTCTTCTCCACAATGTGCTGAGTACCTTGGAGCACATCTGAAATGTCTTTCTATTAATGAGCGCAGCATTAGGAATAAGCAAGAGGAGCTAGAAGGTTTGGCCCAGTCCCACAGCTACAACATCACTGGCACAAGCAAAACCTGGTGGGATGAGTCCCATGACTGGTGTGCCATGATAGGCTTTTCAGGAGGGATAGGCAGGGCAGGTGAGACAGGGGGGATGGCGCTGTATCTAAAGGAGTTGGATTGTATGGAGCTTACAGTTGGCAACAACATAGTTGAAAAGCCTTTGGGTATGGATGAAGGAGAAAGAAAATAAAGTGGATATTGTTGTGAATAGTCTACTGTTGATCACCTAGCCAGCATGGCAACCCCAACGAGTTATTCTACAAGGAATTAAGGGATATCTCTAGATCAACTGCCTTTGTCCTTATGGGTGATTTTAACTTCTCAGACATCAACTGAGAATACCATACAGTGGACACAAACAGGTCCAGGAAATTTCTGAAGCATGTTGAAGATAACTTCTTGGTGCAGGTACTAAGGGAGCTGACTAAGAAAGATGCCCTCCTTGATTTCTTGTTTGTAAACAGAGAGGGACCTGTGGGCAAAGTGGTGGCTGATGGCTGTCTTGGTCACAATGACCATGAAGTAGTAGAGTTTCAGATTGCTTGCGACAGGAGGAAAATTGACAGCAAAACTTCAGCCCTGTATACAGACAGAGCAGACTTCGGGCAGCTGAAGGAACTAGTCAGTAAGGTTCCCTGGGAACCCGCTTTTGATGCTATTTGGGTTTATAATTGCCAGTCACTTTTTAAAAACCATCTCTTAAGAGCACAGGAGCACACAATCCAAACTGTCAGACATCAAGGAAGCAGAAGGCCACCTTGGACAAGTAGAGAACTTTTTCTAGAACTTAGGTGGAAAAGGAAAGTGTACAGACATTGGAAGCAAAGACAGGTGACGTGGGAGGACTGCAGGGATGCTGTTCACCACTGCAGGAATAAATTTGTGAGGCTCTAACTTGATTAGATTCAAGATGGCCAGCACTGTGAAGTACAACAAAACTGCTTTTTAAAATATATTAACAGCAACAGGATGATAAGAGATAACATAGATTGATTACTTGATGAGGTCAGTCACCTCACAAATATGTAGTCAAAGTAGAGATGTTTAATGCTGCCTTTGCTCTGTTTTAACAGTGATGATGGGCCCTGGGACTCTCAGAGCCCTGTGTTGGAGGACTGTAACTAGTGGGATGATAAACTCCCAGTTGATTCTGAACTTGTTCAAGACTTATTGCTCCAGCTGGATGCACATAAATCTATAGGGCCCAACAAGATTCAACCCAGTGTACTGAAGGAGATGGCCAATGTCATGACAGGACATCTCTCCATTATTTTTCAATGGTCTGGAGAGGTCCAAGTCAACAGGAAGCTGGCAAATGTTGTCCCAACTTTCAAGAAGGATAAGAAGGAAGACCCTGGCAATTACAGGCCTGTCAGTCTCACTTCAGTGCCTGGCAAAAATATGGAGAAGTTTGTTGTGGGAGTTACTGAAAAACAATTGAGAAACAACACAGTCCTTGGTCATAGCCAGCAGGGGTTCACGAGGTGAAAGTCCTGTTTAACCAACTTAGTTTCCTTTTATGACAAAGTGACCCATCTAGTTGACCAAGGGAAGCCAGTAGATGTGGTATTCGGGGATTTTAGCAAAGCTTTTGGTAGTCTCTCACAGTATCCTTAAACTGTCCAGCACACAGATACACAAGTCCATAATATATAGGGTGAACAATTGGCTGATGAGTTGGGCTTAAAAGGCTATAGTAAATGGGGTTACATCAGGCTGGCGGCCAGTCACTGGTGGGGTTCCCAAGGGCTCAATTTTAGGGCTGGTGCTCTTTAATGTTCTGATAAGTTATCTGGATGCAGGAGTCAAATAGACATTAAGTAACTTTACCCATGGTACTAAAATAAGAGGAGCTGTGGATTCCCTTGAGGGTAGAGAGGCCTTATTGAGAGATCTGGATAGACTAGAGAGCTGAGTTATCACCAGTCATATGAAATTTAACAAGTGCAGGATTCTCTACCTGAGACAGAATAATCCTGGTCATATGTATCAACTGGGGACAAGAGGCTGGAGAACAGGCTCACAGGAAGAGATCTGGAGGTTTGGGTTGATGGCAAGTTGAACATGAGTCACCAGTGTGCCCTGGCAGCTGAAAGGGCCAACCATGCCTTGGGGTGCAGCAAGCACAGCATAGCTAGCTGGTCAAGGCAGGTGACTGTCTCACTCCACACTGCACTGCTGCAGCCCCACCTTGAGTACTGTGTGCAGTTTTGGGCACCTCAATATAAGACATTAAACTGTTAGAGTGTGTCCAGAGGAGAGTGACCAAGATGGTGAAAGGTCTCAAGGGCAAGACTTATGAGGAGCAGCTGAGGTCACTTTGTGTCCTGGTTTGGCCAGGACAGGGTTAATGTTGTGTGAAGCCAGGTAATTCTATACCATGCTGACGTCATGCCCCGGGGCCAGTTCCGGGGAGGGGCCAGTTCCGTTGGGGGTGGTTCAGTTGGAGTTCAGTTCGCTTTGGACTTCGCTCGGGTTCAGTCCCTCGCTGTTGTTCTCTGGTATTATTTTTTTGGATTGCTCTTTTCTTACTGTTAATATTGTTCTTGTTAACTGCAAAGTGCCCATTATATGTTATTTTCTTTTATATATGTATATATATTAAACCTTCCTTATCACAACTCAAAAAAAAGGCACTTTTAAACCTTTTTTTTTCTTCCCTGTCTGCGGCCCGTGGCAGAGGGGAGGGGGCGGGGAGAAGAGGCCGGTCGCACGGCTCGGCTACCCCGCAGCTCTTACTAAACCAACACACTTTATTTATTCAGCTTGGAGAAGAGAAAGCTGAGGGGTGAACCCATTGCAGTCTACAACTTCCTCAAAGAGGGCAGCAGAGGGGGAATTGCTGATCTCCTCTCCCTGATGACCAGCAATAAGACATGAGGAAATGGAATTAAGTTGCATTAGGACAAGTTCAGATTGCACAGTAGGAGAAGGTTCTTCACTTAGAGGGTGGTTGTTCACTGGAACAGGCTTCCTAGGAAAGTGGTCACAGCATCATGCCTGTAGGAGTTCAAGGACTGTCTGGACGACACTCTTAGTCATATAGTTTATTTTTAGGTAGTCCTGAGAGGAGCAGGGAGTTGGACTTGATGATCTTTATAGGTCCCTTGCAACTTGAGATATTCTATGATTCTGTGATAGAATTAATCACAACAAATATATCTCTATGTTTATATAATGCCTTGCACTCTTGCTACTGTCTGTGCTTCCAAGTTTGATAATTTAATCACTTTATCAGGTTGGAAGTTTGGAGCACTAGACAGGCACATACACAAACGCTGCTTCTTAAAATTACAATTTATTTAAACAAACCATATAAGAAAGATTTTTTTATATATAAGTATGATTGGTGAGTGCTAACAGGAAATTCAGGTGCATAGCAAATGAAAAGGCATGGCTCTTTCAACGTCAAATGTGAAAAAGCACCTCCTACAGATATATGGTAATATTGATCAGATGTCATGCCTTTTATTGGAGAAGACAACACTGGAACAATATTTTTTTTTTCTTTGTTTCTATTTCTCACAAAAGTTGCCATCATCTTGTATATACTCTAGTTTTCTTCTCTGTATTTTCACCATACATGTTTTGTTTTGCAGATGTTAGATATTTGTTCTTTATTTATACTTTAAATCCAAGTCAGTCTGTAATATAACCAGTAACTTGCAACTTGTATTTCTGCCTTTGGGGCCTCTGGTATGTTATTCTGGGACTGCACTCTTAAGACCTCTGCTATCATCTGGTGTCTGCACTTTCAATCCCATTACTGAATTTCACTGTTTCAAACAGATGGGCTTAATCTTATCTCTATTTTAAGAAGTGTCAAAAAAAGTCATCTATTCTGCAGTTTTGCAACTATGTTGCCTACTTGTACACATCTGTACTGCAACCACAGTGATGAGATGCTCATATTAACTCTATATGCATTCATCTATTCAGATGAGAGAACAAAGACAGACATGATAGCATTTTGTACTGTGTAAGTTCACTCATATGCCTCATTGCATTTAGAGCTGCACTGTATAATGCAGATAGCAGCTAGAGGTCAGAGCTATTGGGTTTCCCTTCATACATTTTAAATTTTCCGCAAGATTGCATATATCATTCATTTCATTGGTATACCACCACATCTCTGTTAATAACTGAGTAAATTTGCAAACTCTTGATCATGAATACTTCCTTAATAATTCATAAATGAAGGCTGTTATTGCCTAATGTCCTGCTTGCTTCACCAAAAACATCAAAAGAATTGCACAAGTAGCAAAAACGTCCAAGAAGCTTCAGCGTGAAATAATTGAAATCTGTGCACCCCTTGGAGTGCAGGGTTTACTCTGTCCTAAAATGCCCTGTACCATAAGGTATTACAAAGGGTGCCAGGAGGTAAGAAAAGGACTGTTAAGCCTTTATTCATTCCCTCTGCCTCCATCCTTAAGGTATCAAATAATGATGTACAAACGCCAACCTCTTTCAGACCAGAAACAGCAATTTTGATTTCTTTCTCAGGCTGTGGTATTAGTCAGATGAATATCTGAGAATGTGGTTATTTTTATTATCAAATACTATGTCTTGACAAAGGCCCATAACTTCTTTGTTGTCTGGTTCATCCTTCTTCTGCTGCTTACTAATCACAGTAAAGGCAGAGATAAATGGGCCAACTTCAGGATCTTGTGGCTGGGTCCTTATCATAGAAGAAATCTTCTTCTCCTGAAGTATTTGTACTTATTACAAGATATTTTATTTTTGCTTTTTCCTTTCCTTACTTTCAAAGTTCATGACTCAGAATATTCTTAGAGTTTTGGCTACATTCTTCTTTTCTGTCCATTGTATTCTTCACTTACCTATCTCTTCCAGATCATTCAAAGGTTTCCTTTTCAGAACTGCAGATGAGTCTGTTTTCCTCTATTCAGCTTTTCCTGTCAATTTTGCCTATTGGTATCTTTTAGACAAGTTTTCAGAACTTTCTGCTATTTAGACCTTTTTTTTATATAATCTCATCCTTTTTTTTTTAAATTTGTTGATGTTTCTCTATTCATTTGTTGTAGTCTTTATTCTTTAATCATTCCTTATCCTTCCTGTATCTTGTATCATCAGTCATGCTTCCTAGCAGGTCTTTTCTGCTTCTGAAATAGGGATATCAATGTATGCTTCATAAGATGTAACAACCCTCATGTTTACAAGTGAACTACAGGTTGGGTGTCACACAGTTAGCCTGTCATCTCTACCTGTGGCTATCTTTTTGTCTGTCTCTTCTGACATCATTTAGAGATACCATTGCTTGTCTTTCTCCCTAGGCTGTTTGCACACTCACTTGTTAGTGCTGTCCCATCAGTTCCCAGTGTTTAGTCCTCTCTGCCATAGCATTTATCTTATGATACTTTCTTCTGGTTTCCTATTAACAAAGAGTATTTTAATATTTTTTTTTTACAGTTCTCTCACCAAACCCTTTTGCATCCTCGTACAATTTCATAGTATCAATAATGACAGATTTTGAAAACACAGATTTTGAGATTTTTTACAAACTCCAATTCACTCTGCACACAAACCTTACCATAAAGAGAGCAGACAAAAAAAAGGGAAAAAATGAACAAGAAAAGAAACAACCTCAACAAAACAACAAACCCCATGTATATATATATTTTTTTTAATTTTTTTTTTTAATTTTTTTTTTTTGTTTAAAGCAACTGGAAATATTAATAGGCGTGCTTCTTTCCAGGTTATTGTTTTCCAAGTTACAGGAGTACCACGTAGCCAAAGACCATTTTGACATCAGCTTCTCAAAATATGTAGCCTTTCCACTTTGTTATTCTGCTGCATTTAATAGTTTATTCCAGGGGAGAACATGTGTAATTATTTCCTGCTAGAAAGAGCAGAACATTTCTATTAATTGCTCTTGTTATGTCTATGGATAATTTACTATGGAAGCTACTTGCCCTAGTTAAATATCACATAACTCAGTTTGGAGTAAGGAAAAAGAAATAAAAGTTTCAAATTCAGCTCTACAGTGGATATTCTGTGGATTCCCTTTCCTAGTTAATTATCTTCAGTGATTCTTACCTAATATGTCTTACATGATAAATGCATTGTGAGGTCAAAGTCATTAATACTTGTATGGTGTTTGAAGCTGCTTGCAAGAAACACATTAAAAAGGACCTAATAAATTAATTACTATTATTGTACCAGACCCTAGGGAGATTCAAACATCATAATTAAAACTATGTTAAAATATGCCTTCTGAGAACTACAATAATTTGACAAATGAGAGTTTATTTCTGGAATTATAATAATTGTATAATTCTAGGTTATCATATAATAAAATTTGCAAGTATACAAGGAGAAAATTACAGAATTCACAGGCCTTATTCATAACAGAGCTCGTGCCGTATTCTCCAGTGTATGATCCCTGTCTCCTTTATGCACTCCTACAGAGTTTAGATTAGACTTTAGATGCAGAAGACCAAAGACTCTTACTAAATTCATCAGAAACAATATGTCGATGTAAAAAACAGAATGAAGCCCAGAGCAAGTAGTGCTAAGTCACACCCATACTATAGTTTTTAAACCCCAGCATGACTAATCACCTTCAATGCCCTCAGATTTCTCGTCCAGGTTTCAGACCAGATCAAACAATATATTTGTAGTAATTGAGCATCAGTGGTCTTCAGTGACTTCAGTGTACTGAAGCAAAGCAAAACAAGATGATGATGTGACAGATGATGTGCACAGTATAACTGATACACTCCTCCTGTTTGCTTCTTTGCATGGTGTCTGTCAGGTTTTTCATAGGAATCACTAATCCCTCTGTGGAAGCCCAAAAAGTGTATCTCTCTTCCCCTTATGAGCAATGGCCAAGATCAAAGTGGTAACTTCTGCATCCTGAATAGCACACAGAAGTGTAGACACGTCCTTGCACTTTTCCTGCTAGGTACCTGACTGGCAGCTGGCCAGTAAAAGCCAAACAGCTGAGGCAACATTTAAAAGTATAGTTAATCATTACTGCTTTGGGGTAATGGGATGTACTTTACCCTGAGCGCAACTCGCTGAGTAAATCACACTGTGTGATGCTGATGAAATTAAGAAGCCCAAGTCTCTTCCCACTGACTTTAAAAGGAACAGGATCAAATCTACAGTTTTCAGAAGAAGAGTCTGATAGATGTTATGGGCGTATATGCAGCCATGCTCATTGCAAGTAGAGAGAAGGATAACTAATGTGATTTCTCCTGTTTCATGTGTATTTGTATTAAAATAGCATTAATTCATATAATATATGTGCATTTTGACACTCGTAACTGAGTCAGCAGGAACTATTAGACACATAATATTACATTGTAAATGGATTTTTAAATAATTTAACTCTACTAAACATGTTCTTCACTTTTCTCCCAAATTATACTTCAAAGTAAATTCTGCATGTTTTTTTTTAAACTAAAATGAAGTAAACATCTCATACAATTAATCTATTAATAAATATTGCTGATTTGACTATATGAAGGAAATGTGAAAATTAGAAACAATAAATAATTCAGCTACATGTAGTGGAGACACAATATTACCTTTCATGGGTTTGAAAAGTAGACTTTTCTGGTTAATACATTGTGCTGTCGTGACAGATGCCTTGATGATGACTGATCTCTGGTTTTATGGGTATAAAATGGAGTATTTGTAAACTTTACTTGGATAATGCCACGTTGATCAGTGAATGTGCTGGTTTGATTTTTTTCTCCTTTTTTTTCTTCATTTGTTTGGTTTTGTTTGGGGTTTTTTGGGTTTTTATTTACTCACAGCACTTAAGTTACTAAACATGACTTGTTCTTATCTTTCTTTTAAACAACACCTCTTCATCATTTCAGAGCAAATATTCTTTAGGAGTATGGATACGTTATAGCACTGCAGTTTGCTGCATACTAGGATGGTCCAGAAAGTGCATTTCAGAATCAAGGCAATACTCCTTTGTTTCTTTTAATAGAATAGTTACATAGACATATATCTACAAATGGAGTTAAGTGTGGCTGGAGATATAAGACATCTGTGAATTGGAAACAGATGAAGATTTTAGGACAGCTGTACCACCCCTACATTCTTATATTTTAAAGATGTTCAGATTTTCAGTTTCAGGCCTAGTCTAGATGATCACTAAAGTGATTATTAGTACAGGTGAAAGTATTCATAATTTTTAGGTTATTTTTTCATTATACTTGTGTAGTAATTTTTTATATTTTATTTTATTTTATTTTATTTTATTTTATTTTATTTTATATTGGGTTTGAGGCTTCCTTCTGTTAAATCAGTGATTCATTCTATTTCAATATTGGTAGTAATATAACCAGGATTTTTTGTATTATACCTTCTTTGTGATGTGCAAGTACTTTCAGGGACTTACTGAAACAACTGTTTCTGTTCTAAAACAGTTAAAAACCAAACATTTCTGAGAACTCATCTCTGATTCAACAGTTAGGCACATGCTCACTGCATTGGTATTGGCATAGTTGTTCACATAATCGAACAACTGACTTGTCAAAAGCAGATTTGTCATCATCTTGTGAAATCCCAAACAAACTGAGGATGCTTAGCATTTACTTTTGTTTGCCTTTCTAGATATGCTAGGATAAATATGTAATGTAGCCAAACTAAGAGAAGAAATAGTTGTGCCAAGTGCCTAGGAATTACAGGTGTTTTACTTAAAAATATTTGGCAGTATTTGGCGCAGGGAAAGAATTGGGATGAAAGGATAAATAGGTTTGAAAGTATTCTGATCCTCAGAATACCCCATGGCTAACCAGTCTTGTGCATACGATTATTTACTTTCTTTTCCTTGTTTTTTTTCACTTCTTTCCTAAATACTTAAAATCATATCTGCACTTTATGGAGTAGGGGAGATCCTTGTTGATGATGTATTTCCCTAGTGGAAGAGTTGAACAGGGTGTAGAAGTCTTTACAGGATATAAAGCCTTTGATACTGTTCCCCACAACATTCTTATGAAAAAACTGTCTTCCCTAGGCCTGGAGAGGCATATGCTCCACTGGATCACATTCTGGCTGGATGGCCAGGCCCAGAGAGTGGTAGTGGATGGAGTTAAATCTAGTTGGTGGACGGTCACAAGTGATGTTCCCCAGGGCTCAGTGCTGGGGCCACTTCTGTTTAATATCTTTATCAATGATCTTGATGAGGAGCTTGAGAACACCCTCAGTAAGTTTGCAGATGACACCAAGTTAGGTGAAAGAGTTGATCTGCTTGAGGGTAGGAAGGATCTACAGAGGGACCTGGACAGGCTGGATTGATGGGCTCAGACCAATTGTATGGGCTTCAACAAAGCCACGTGCCAAGTCCTACACAGTCCACAACAACCCCCGGCAATGCTACAGGCTTGCGGAAGAGTGGCTGGAAAGCTGCTTGGTAGAGAGGAACCTGAGGGTCTTGATCGACAGCCAGTTGAACATGAGCCAGTAGTGTGCCCAGGTGGCCAAGAAGGCCAATGTCATCCTGGCTTGTATCAGGAATAATGTAGCCAGCATGACTAGGGAGGTGATTGTGCCCCTGTACTTGGCACTTCTGAGGCCGCNAACTGAAAGGACAATTGGAGATGGTGCCAAATTACGTCAGAGGAGGTTTAGGTTAAACATTAGGAAAAACTTCTACACTGGAAGGGTTATCAAAGACTTGAACAGGCTGCCCAGGGAAGTGGTTGAATTGCCATCCCTGGATGTATTGAACAGTTGTCTAGACAGGGCCCTCAAGGATATGGTGTAGAAGTGGGCCTGGTAGAGATAGATAAAGATTGGACTTGGTGATATTAAATGTCTTTTCCAACCATGGCAATTCTGTGAATATTGATATCTATGATACTGATAGAAACTGCTTTGATTTGGCAAAAAATGGCAGAGGCAATGGTAAGCATTTCATGTTTTGAAGAACTGGTATATTTCACTAAAATTTAGAGTTAGTTTTTAAGATTAGAAAATTTGTGGAGTCTAAATAACCAGCAGATGTCAAAGTCCACATGCAAATACTTCTTCTGGGAGTATCTTTTTATATTAACACTTAGAAAGTAGGGAGAACTGATGACTAGTTTTTCCCAAGTTCCAATGACCTATTTATTTGTCTTTTTCTGTAATGTTCCTGCATGTTTAGCTTCATATCATGTTGATGTCATTGCACACACACACAAAAAATCTGTTCCAGTTTATAGAAAGCAGATATTTATTGTAATAAAAGCAAGTAAGTTTTCAGAAGAGAGAAAATGCGTATATAAGTAAGAAATTATTGTAACTGAGTAAGGATAAGAATTTTGCTCAACTATATCTATTGTTTATGTTTGCTAATTAGATCTTAATCATGCTTGTGGGATTAGGGAAGTTTAGATTCAATTTATGTAGGATGAGCTCTGGAAATAGGGAAGAATGTACCTGAAGTTGACTGTGAGTTTACAAATATATTTGAAAAGTCCAGTCAATATTAGCTGAAATTTTCTTTGCATTCTGCATGAATGTTCTTGGACCTCGACCTAGTACCATGTGAAACTAAGTTGAC
The DNA here is from genome assembly GCA_013400335.1 of Eurystomus gularis. Classification (NCBI taxonomy): domain Eukaryota; kingdom Metazoa; phylum Chordata; class Aves; order Coraciiformes; family Coraciidae; genus Eurystomus; species Eurystomus gularis. Next base: position 19,874 of record VZZY01004279.1, read on the forward strand.
TTTGGATGTTTCAGGTACTTCTGTTGTGCAAGTTACAGCTACTGATGCTGATGACCCTTCATATGGAAACAGTGCCAGAGTAATTTACAGCATACTTCAGGGACAGCCATATTTCTCTGTGGAACCAGAAACAGGTCAGGAAAATTGTCATTATTTCCATTTACCATAAACTGTTGACTTTTTCTTTCATTTTAAAAATCTTAGATCACCTAAAAAAAGGATTTATAAAACTAACTGAAGTGAAATATTTTTTCTTGTTTTTATACTCACAATTTATAATTCTTATAATATGTATAAAAACTGAGAATTATTACAGCCAACACTATGAAGCATAAGTAACTTTACAGTGGTACTATTGATAACTTAAGGATCTAAGTAACAATATCTCTGATAAAGGCAAGAATAAAGTATTGTGTCCTAGAAAATGTTATTCTTTCTTTTCCTTAATGGTTTTATTTGGAGTAATAAAAGGTGTCCTTTCTACTTATAAAACTCATACATAAATACCTTGACTCATTCTTTACATGAAATACAAACAGGTATATTGGGTTTGCATGACAAGGTTTTGGTAGCGGGGGGCTACAGGGATAGCTTCTGTGAGAAGCTGCTAGAAGCTTCCCCGAAATCCAATAGAGCCAATGCCAGCTGGCTCAAAGCTGGACCTGCCGCTGGCCAAGGCTGAGCCCATCATCGACAGTGGCAGCACCTCTGTAATAACATATTTAAGAAGGGGGGGAGGGGGAGAGGGAACCCTTGCACTACAGCAGCTGAAGAGAGGAGTGAGAATATGTAAGAGAAACAACTCTGCAGACACCAAGGCTGGGGAAAAAGGAGGGGGAGGAGGTGTTCCAGGCACCAGAGTAGAGATTCCCTTGAAGATCATGGTGAAGCAGGCTGTCCCCCCTGAAGCTCATGGAGGCTAATGGTAGAGCAGATAACCACCTGTGGAGGAGGACCCCACACTGGAGCAGGTGGATGCATCTGCAGGAGGCTGTGACCCTGTGGGAAGCCAGTGTTAGAGCAGTCTGTTCCTGAAGGACAACACCCCATGGAAGGGACCCACACTGGAGCAGGTGGATGCATCTGCAGGAGGCTGTGACCCTGTGGGAAGCCAGTGTTAGAGCAGTCTGTTCCTGAAGGACAACACCCCATGGAAGGGACCCACACTGGAGCAGGGGAAGAGTGTGAGAAGGAAGAAGCAGCAGAAACAACATGTGATGAATTGACCACAACGCGCATTCCCCATTCCCCTGCACCATTCAGGGGGAGGAGGCAGAGAAAATTGGGAGCACAGTTAAGCCTGGGAAGCAGGGATGGTGTCGCGATCTGCCCACATGGGGTCACGGGTCCGCCCACAAGGGATGTGGTCCCGCCCACCAGGGCCCCAGCCCACTCCCCAAATAGAATCAAGGGCGAGGCACTTCTCTCCAAATCCACAAC
>VZZY01004279.1:21579-39082 GCA_013400335.1 Eurystomus gularis
TCACCTGCCTCTTTCAGGAAAGGCAGCTGTTTCTTCTTTGAATTCAGTGAAAATTCCTGACTGGAGTAAAGTCAGGACAGAAACGCCTCTCCCCAGGTGTCTCTGGGCAAGCTTACCCCCTTGTACCCCCCCCGTACAAGCTTCTTGTTCTCGGCTCGTGACTATGTGGGGGGGGTGGGGGTTAGAGAATTGGACTCACGGCTTGCTACGCAGGTAGGAGCAGTTCGTCTAGATTCTCCATATATATCAGACGGTGGAAGAATCGCTGCCAATTCCCGGCTATCAGCCTGGTCCTGGACCAACTTCCAGCGAGGAAGGGACTTGTTCTCTCTCGGTGGTGGTGCAGGCAGAAAAGAGAGAGAGGCGGGGCTCTCTTCTGCTTTTATAGTGTCCGTTATCTTCAGATTCTAGAAAAATCCAGGCACTTCCCAGCCATTCCCAGCAGTCCTAGCAGCCGCAAAGCATCTCTGGGAAAGGGAATTCACTGTCTCAATGAGACATAAATCTCCGTTCACTACAGATGGGTTGGGGGATTTTAAGATTTGTTTTTATTTCTCATTATCCTACTCTGATTTGATTGGTAATAAACTAATTTCCCCAAGTGGAGTTTGTTTTGCCTGTGACAGTAATTGCTGAGTGATCTCTCCCTGTCCTTATCTTGACCCATGAGCTTTTCTCTCCCCGTCTAGTTGAGGAAGGGGGAGTGATAGAGCAGCTTTGGTGGGCACCTGGTGTCCAGTCAGGGTCAATCCACCACAACTGCAAAGGGAACTGTAATGTAGAACTAAGGTTTGTTGAACAGAAAACCTGTACTAAAGAGTGTTTATAAAGCTTATGAACAGCAATTTGTACTTTGAAACATGAAATTAATATTTTATATATATTTTCCAGACTAATACAAGAAATATGCAGAAGATTGTGGCAGATCAAAAATAATGATATTATTAACATTTATTTTTATTTATTTAAGGCATCATCAGGACTGCTTTGCCAAACATGAACAGAGAGAACAGGGAGCAGTACCAAGTAGTTATCCAGGCAAAGGACATGGGAGGCCAGATGGGTGGATTATCAGGGACCACAACTGTGAACATCACTTTGACTGATGTAAACGACAATCCACCTCGATTCCCCCAGAGTAAGCTGCATTTAATAGTTGCCTTGTACTGTAAGAGCTTCAAACTAAAGAGTTAAGCAATTACCATCTGGTTTAATTTAGAGTAAATCTAGATTATGTGGCACACATGAACAAAAGGCTTATGTACTGATTTATTCAGCATTATTAAAGCAGTATATTAAATGTTACAGCATTTGTTTTTTAGGAAAACAGTTACATGGTCAGAAATAACTGCAGCAATCCTGGAATACTTTCCAGTACTATGGGAGGGGGTGGTAGGTGGATTCATAAGAGCATTAGAGCAATGTTTTTCTTTTCCCTTACCTATTGCTTAAATCCTACATACTCCTTCACTAGCAAAAAAACATGTAGTCATTCTTGATATGCAGAAATGTTTGAATCGTAGTATCTACTTAAATATTTAATCGTGAAGAACATGGAAAAGAAATTACTTGAAGGGAATCAAGCAGTTTTGTACTTTTCCAGTTACTGTGCTACAAAACCTAATACAAAATTTCCAAAAGTAAAGTAAATGGCATCTAACCTTTTATTTTATTTATTTTTTTTTTTACAGCTTAAGTTTACCAAAGCTTCCTATAATGCTTTTAAACTTCTGATAATACAGCTATCAAGACTTTTTATGCTCAAACTAAAACACAAAAACATTCTTGGTCTCTATGCAATATGGAAATATTAAACTATGCACATCAAACTTGTTAAAGGTTCTGCATTTTAAATACATTTGAAGCCTTTTGCATATACTGTAGTTGTAGTATTTGCAGGATCGTGTGGACATACTTAACATCTAAAGGACAGAGTATCCTCACCACTCATTTTTTCTTCTGACTACTGAATCCAGGAGTTATTAGTGATCAGCCTTCAGGCTCAAACTAACACAATCAGCTGATCAAATGATTCTGATTTTAACGTGCTCTTTATAGCACAAATAGAGAACATAATTTTGTTTAATATTGTAGTTAATATATATATCTTTACCTAAGACATTTATAAGCATGTGATTTCATATACACACTCAAAATAGAAAAAACGTCAACAATTGAGTACTCGAAGTTTGTGCATTTCCACGCAGGCCCTATTGTGGATAGAATTTACTGTTAAACTGTCATTTTGTGTTTTTTGTACTTCCACAACTTTTTGATTTATTATTTTTCTTGTTTCCATTTGTATATAGAGGATTATGGTAATTCCAGTGCTGTGTAGGTGAGGAATGCTGTATTATTCCTCTCTGGACCTATAAAGGAAGACTATACAAAGAGGTGTCATGTTCAAAGCTTTACAGGAAAACTAATTTCAACAATTAAATTTAAGACAGCATATAAGAATCAAACATACATATACATGCTCTTTTTTTTTTCTCTCTCATTTCTTAAACAGTGTGTTAATACTTAGGATGAGAGAATCAACTTTCTCAATCAGTTTTACATTAATTATCTGGCTGTCCAACATCATATTTAAGTCAGATAAGGAATCGATGTAGAATCCCAGAAATATCTCTGCATTTTTCTGTTAATGTCAGGGTAAATCAGATGTGACCTTTTCTTTAAAGAAACTTTTATTTTTTGCTCTCGTGAGAAATTTTTATTGTTGTTTTGTTGGTTTTTTTTTTCTCTCTACTTTCTCTCTGCCAATAGCTTTAATAGATATAAGTGTATGTTTCACTGGAAATGAAAACTAAACCATTTATAAGGCTGACTCATTTTACTAGATATATAAAAGTAAAAATAGCTATTGACTTTAAAACAAAATCTCAAAATGCAAGTAAACATTATAATGATTCCTGATTTTATTAGAGTTCAGTGAGATTACTAAATTAAATTATTCTTATTCTCTTCCACTAATAAAAAGCAGATGTGTATTAGCTTCATGAGACAATCATATTCATATCAGATTTATAAATTACCAGGAAAAATATCAAAAGGTCCATTATGCTTTCACAGGACTCAGCATATTAAAGCTAGAAGTTTCAATAAAAAGTTTCATAACAGATTAAACTTATTCTACAAGAAACTCAGAATTGTGGAAAGTTCTGCATATTTTATCATACTTTCTCAAAAGAAATCCAGAAAAGCCATTAATCTGTTGTTTGGATTGCAGAGTAAGGACTCTTCAGAATTTTTTTCTCTCTTTTTAAAGATACCCTGAGAAACATATAGGTAGTAGTGCCTGTTCTGAGCAAACATGATAAAACTTAAAATTTTATCAAGGTTCTGCACAGAAAGGCCATCAAAAGCCTCGGATGTTGGATCTTTGTTTCAACTATAGTATTTCCAACTGTTCTCAGAAGAAAGGAGATGGTGTTGACCAATGATAAAAGTGGTTTATGGGCTTAGGAGCCAGAGGGTGACTGAACCTCAGTGAATCTGAATTACAGCAGCCCATGTCTGCCATGAGACTATAGCCTGTATTACTCTATAAAAATACCTACATTATGTGCCTTTTCAAAAGTAATTGGCAAGAAGGGTAAACACTAATAAGATTTCTTTTTCATTCTTTATGACTGACTGAAGTATTTTCAGACAGGAGTGTGTAAACTTTAATATTCCAGCTGGCTTCCACTCTTAATATATGGAAAACCTTTTCCTTTCCTTGATACTCCTATTTCTGTTCATGACAAACACATGAAAGAATATAACTCATTGGAGTAAATACAAACAGTAAATTACTCCTCCTGAGGAAGAAAAGAAGTGAGAGAAAAAGGATTTGCAGCAGAGTTTTGCATGTCTAATTCTAATTTGGTGTAGTTTGTGTTCTGATGTAGTGTCTAAAGCTGCACTGCAACCCATAACTTAGACAACGCATTAAATGTCTTCAGTGGCAAAAGTAATAAAACAAAGTGTCCGATATTATGGTGGAGATTTCTATAAATGGATAAATTAGACATAAAATTATCTTTCAGATTAAAGGTTTCTGGTTATTTTAACTCTCCATTTCCACTACCTTATTTGCAATTCAATATATGAGCTCTCGCCACCTCATAGACTAAATTATTTAGTTGAGTATTGCAGCGGAAGTCAAAAGTACTGTCCACAAGGCATAGCTTGGGGATGTAGTTTTAAACACACCAGAAAAAATGTGGGGAATAGTTGGTACACCATAAAACTAATTATCTAAATTCTAATTGGGAAAAAAAAAGTGGTCTTTCACCATAGTCTCACACAGGACTGAGTAAATACTAAATGGGAGCAGAGGCTATTTTTTCTTTTTCTTTTTTTTTTTTTTTTAAAACCATTAGGCGATTACAGAGAGATTATATACTAATGTAGCAAAGTACACAGATTTAGGTATTAGAGAAAGGTAATGAAAATGTCAGAGCAAATGCAAGATAAATCACTCAACTGAAACACCAAAATGTAAATGAGCAAAAATAAATTCATATAAATAGAATGTGAAGTGTTTCTGGCCATAAAGTAGTAATTCTGCTGCTGTGTATCAGTTTCATATCAAAAGCTCCCTAAGTAAAATTATATAAAGAAATTAAATTTCAATATTTTTTTATTCAACATTTACAAACTATGTATGAATGTGTATTTTTTTATTTAATTTGTCCTTCTCTTTTTTTTTTTAGATTTGGCAAACTGTAACAGAAAAAAATAGTTCTGTAGAATGAAAATCTCAAACATCCCAGTGAATAATAGGGCTTTTTTTCAGTGTTCCCAAAACCAAGTTCCTTTGTGACCCTGTAGCTGGCTTTTAATACAGTCTCTTAAGAGACACTGATAATCCTCACATGATTCATCTGTGCTTTTCTGAAGATATGATGATATTGCCAATGGCCTTGCCACTGCTCTCTCCTCATGATTCCTTATGACCACACAAAGCAAATAACTCAATTTATGGACTTTTCCATGCTTATTTGTAATGAGGTTTATATGTGCTGCCTTTTGGATAGCTTGTTCAACTGTTTCCTGTTGTGGTTAACCAGGAAGTATTGAGTAAAACAGCAAATCTTGGAACACTTAACTAAGACCAGAGAATAAAATGTTTTTCAATAGAGCTTTGATGATTTAACTTTCATCTTTGGAATGACAGCTGTATCTGTATTAATTTTAAAATGTTTTTCTGAGAATTCTTCATAGTGTATTATGTGTTTCATGTGTTTTCCTACCATATGTTCTGACAGATGGGTCCAAAAATCTCAACATTTATTTACAGTTTTCACAGTGAGGCTAGGACATAGAATACTAAAATGTATGGTAAGATATTTATTTCAATTTATTGCAGCATGTCGGAATGTTGACAGATTTATTCCTATGTTTTTTATCAGCTGTATGACACCACAAGAAAGGGATATAACTGAGGTAGGAAAAGTAGCACAAAACCAAAATTGAAATGTTCATAGGCCTTATTTAAGTATGAATTAATTTCTTTTACAAGTATAGGCATGCCTTCTGCTTGCAGATTTTCAAAAACTTGTCCTTGCATTAAGATGTCATTCAAATTTATTTAATATTGTCTCCAACTCTCTAATTTTGAAAGCCAAAATGTCAGTCTGCTGCTTAGAGTTGGCCAGTGAAGTCAGGGGATTCTGCTCATTGTATTGCTTCCATGATAAAAATAGATGTAAAATGTATCTCAAAGATTCACCTGAGGGTGAGTCTCACCTAAGGGGCAAAAAGCAGAGTGAAGCTTGAGAAGAACACAGAGCAGTCTTTCCAGATGATGCTTCAGGAATGACATAGACAAGAAAAGTACAGACATAATTGATTCTTCTTTGGGATAGGAGAAGTCCTTTTCAATCCTATTTTTCTATGCATTTTCTTTTCTATGATTTTGTTTTCAAACTTCTACCTAAAGTTTTCATCTGCATAGTTCTCTGCCTCACATTTTACCCATCCTCTCAGCATTAAATGACAAGTTCTCTAGAATCAAAGATACACAAAAATACATAATCAGCTATTGTGTGACACAATGTTACTTAATGCATGTGTAATAGATTGCAGAGCTCCTGAGTGGCTCTTTGTCTTTTTGACAGGTACCATCCACCTCCGCATTCCCGAGTCCTCCCCAGTTGGGACAGCCATTGGCAGCGTCAAAGCCACAGATGCAGACACTGGAAAAAACGCAGAAGTAGAGTACAGAATTATAGATGGTGATGGGACAGACATGTTTGATATTGTGACACAGAAGGACACACAGGAAGGAATCATAACTGTGCGAAAGGTGTCTATTAACAACATTCACTAAATGATTTTGCTGTCAATGTTATGCCACAAATGTGCATTGCAAAAAAAGTGCTTAGATCATATGATGACATGTTCTACCTGCTTAACATTTGCAAACATCCCCCCTCAGTGACTGAAAGCTACTATTTCCTTTTAAGATGAACTGGAAATAAACAGAGGGTAACTATCTGAGGCACAGCATAGGTTTAAAGCATTATCACAAGCAAAGTATGTAAAAACCAGAACATCCCCAATGTGCTAATTATCTGTGATTTTAAATACAGACTTCTTCAGTATTCATGTAACCTGTTTTCTTCAGCAAGCAATATGCAAGTCATTAAGAACTGAGAGACATAGGTTTTCTTTACCTCAGAGATTCTCATCAAGTTAAATGAACAGTGTATGCCAGAACATAAACACACTCACGAAAGTTGAGTCGTAAGCTATATTGCTTTGTTCCTGTTTCCAACAAGTCAGCTGGTTAACACGAGCAGTGAATAATGATGGTGTCCCTGTTTCAGAGCCAGCTTTAGTTCTGCCCTCTGTATGGCATGTAGGAGCACTTTTAGAGGCGCAAGATCTCACACTTAGAAATGCCATTCTCCTGCTCCTCAACAATTTCCCCTTCAGAAGTCTCTCAGTCCTTGTCTTTTGGGATTTTAAGATGTGTTTCTAAAGAGTTTAGACAGCATTTCTAACATAAAGCACTGTGTATTTAAAACTGTGCTTTTAAAACAAATCTCCTGAAGCATAGAATAACACATTGAACACTACTATAGAATTTCTCTCCAGATCTCTTGATAATGGCAACCAAGGAAAAGAAAGTTTCTGCAAAGATCAGAGTTTGTATCTCTATGTTCTTCTATGTTCATAGTCAGCTTTACAGTCTATCTGGAAAGGAATGAAAATGCAAGATTTGGGATCCAATATTTTTCCTGTTCCTAGAAGTTGAAAGCTTCTCTTGAGATGCTCCTTTCTTACTTGCTGCATATTGTTTGCACAGATTGCTATTATGTTAAACCAATAGTCTTGAAAAAATAGACCAATAACTAGATCAAGCATAAAAATTTCATAAGTTATAACACAGCAACTCCAAAAATGTCATCAATAAATACTAATGAACAGTATCTTCTCATTTTGTCATTAGCAATCTGACACATCTTGCAATTTTCAGGATGCTTTCTCATATTGATAAAGAAGTCATTTATTTGGATAGCATGGACAATATCATTAACTAACAAGGAAGAAGATACAATCAGTTTGTTCACTTATGAAAATATTTTTGTATTATTTAGCCACATTCATTGTAATTTCTGTTTTCAATGGTAAATAATTACAAATAGCTGGTGTTCCTTTACTGACCCCTTCAGTTATTAAGTCTGAATTTAATACCTGCTGCAAAACATTTTTTGTTTTTCTATACGAGTTCTCACAGATGAAATAATTGCTTTGCCACAATTTCATATTTTTGGGCAACAGTTTTATCATTACTGGTGGTATGTTGGAATACTTGTATAATCCACACGTTTCATATCCATGTTTTGCAGCATAGCCTAAAGAGATGGCTAAACTGGATGTGAATGTACTAGTAGCAAGTTAACTACATCTGTGAGGCACACACTCTGGCAAATTAAGCCAGCTAATTAGAATAAAGCAGGAACAACATGGCTTCTTTGCTTCTAGGCTTGAAGCCAGCATCATTTAAAAACAGCATGCTGCTCTTTATTGACATACCAATAGTCCTGGATCCAGGCTAAATAGCAGCACTGTGTTGCATTTCTGAATTATCTTTATAGATACTCTCCCTTCTGCTCTACTTTTTTTAAAACAAGTTTGGGGCAGTGGAGAAACTCATTCTTTCACCAGACTGCATCTTTCCACTCTTAAAGAAAATATTTAAATTTCTAGGCCACTCTGGCATCTTTCATGAACATTAATTTGTGTTCAAAAGCAGTTAGGCAGAAAAAGCAAGTCTTCTACCACCCATTTGGATCAACGGAAACCACCAGTTTGATAACTTCCTGAGATTTTGAGGGAGTTAATGAGGTATTTGTGTCAGAAAGGTAAATTCTCAGCTTGCTCATTTCCTCAGTATCAATAATTAGCTAACACTCTTCATCTATGACAGAAAAATTGAAAGGAATAGAGTTTTTTTCTATCTAAAATGGCTTCTAATTATAACCCTGAACCTTTCCTCCTTCCATTTTAAAAGAAATTGCTGACAAAAATGTCAAATCTATTTAAAAAAAAAATCTCTGATGTTGGATTCATTAAATTAAATGAAAAGGAACGTTAAGCTCTTACTGTTTCTCTAGATATAGAGAATTTTGACATGCAACCCCTCCTTAAAAGAAACTTAAAACATTCCCAATATTTAAGGCCAGCTACATTTGTTTGACAATAAGGATACTCAAGCCCTTTTGAGTATCCGAGAGTTTATATTGTTTCCTGTGAAATATTACTATGAAGTACCTTGTTTTGAAATGTCAGTATTTCAAGTCGGTATTTCAAATATTTAAATGTTTATATGATTGTTTAAAAATGATATTCTTGTGAAACTTCTGCAAACTTCACTAAATGATTAGTAAATTTTCACTGAAAATCTTTTTGTTATTGGTGCTAATATAATTAAAATAATAGTTAAGAAGAGAAACTTATTCTAAAAACAATGTAAATTTCTTACTAGATAAAGTGAGCCCCATGCTGTGGAAAATTTGAACTGTATTGGGGTTCCCCCAACCCACAGCAAGATTCAAGTCCTCTTCAGTTTCCATTATGTATATAGGTCAACATCTGTCAATTTGTAAAGTAATTTAATTAACTTTGTCATCATTTTCATTTTTAGCCACTGGATTATGAGACGAGACGACTTTATACGTTGAAAGTAGAAGCTGAGAACACCCATGTAGATCCACGCTTCTATTATCTTGGGCCTTTCAAAGATACAACTATTGTGAAAATCTCTGTAGAAGATGTAGATGAACCTCCCATCTTCAGCAGATCTTCTTACCTTTTTGAGGTGCATGAAGATATTGAGTTGGGGACAATAATAGGAACAGTAATGGCACGCGATCCTGATTCTGCCTCAAGTCCAATAAGGTAATAATCCAACCTCTCTAAACACATCATTTGCTAAAGAAATAAAGAGAAATAATAATATACTATGAATTTTCATATACATACTGAGCCCAGAAACAAGATGCTAATGTTTTTTGTTATTTATTAGTGTCCCAGAGATAAACAGAATTGAGAATAATGCTATCTGTAAGCTTCCAAACACCTCAAGGAACAGCCATTCACTTGCACATAAGAGCAATATTTGTACTTCAAATATCAGAAAGCATAAAATTACACGTTGCTTTCAAGTAGGCTCTTCAGTACTTCTTGCTTCACACTGTGAAAAAGTGCCAAACCAGTCTATGGCCCAGGAAGAGCTTTCTAATGTTTCTTCTAGTCAGTCCTGGAGAGAATGAACGATTTATCTCACTTGCTTTGGTTGGTGCCTCCTGCTTTTCAGGCTTGCCAGAGTGATTGCTATACAGGATAAAATTACCTTTGTGTCTGCTCAAATAGCCCAACAAATTAGACACTGAAGGATTAATACCTTAATGTGTTTTTCTGAAACAAGTTAAGACAACGCTGAATATTTGTTGTCTGAAATACAAAAAAAAAAACCCCACAAACGTTGTGGCAAAAGAACCTTATTTACTGACTTTGAAATAAATTGCCACATACTTCTTAATGAGGTCCAGGTGGTAAAACTGGATTAGGAAATGAAACTGAATCTAATTTTCTCCTAATGTCATTTGTGTGTATGGAAAAGATAGGAGATAGCACCAAGCTTTTAAAATTTGAGAACATATAAATAACTTAGCATTGCATCTTTATCCACTCTAATTGTACGAGGCAACTGGCAATTTTAATTATTAATCATGACTGGAAAAGGAACACATTTCGAGATTTGCTCATTTTGTTTCTGACACAACTTGATGAATTTAAGAACTGTGGCAGGTATTTCCCTCATCACTATTATTTATGCAGAGTAGCAACATAAACATTATTTTATATAATTTTTCTATGTCCTGTTGATGCTTCCTTCATTCTCCCATACAAAATAATTCATAAGAGGCAGGGGGAGCAAACCAATGGTAATAAGGACAGAGAAATTTCTAAAAAATTTAAAGAGCCAGTGAAACTATATTTTGTTTACTTGAAGAAAAAAGTCGAAGATGTATGTGATAATGCTTTTTATAGTACAGTCATTTCTTTTAGCTTTCGCTTAATGATATCTAGTTGAAGATGAAGTTTAAAACAATGTTCAGTGTAGACTGAATTCTCTTTAGTATTTGCTCTGTTCCTCAAGTTCCAAGGCATCCTTGTATACTACTTCAAACAATAATTAGCTAGGATAAATTTTTGTAATCTTTTACTTCTGTCATGGTTTAACCTGAGCTGGCAACTAAGCATCATACAGTTGCTCTCTCACTCCTCCTTGCTCCTGCTGGGATAGGGAGGAGAATCAGAAAAAAAAAAGTAGTAGTAAAACTCATGGGTTGAGATAAGAACAATTAAACAATTAAAATATAATAATAATAATTAAAAGGAAGATAACAAAAAGAGAGAGAAATAAAACCCAAGAAAGACAAGCAATGCACAATGCAACTGTGCATCTGACCGATGCATCAGCAGAAATTGGCCCCTCCTTGGCCGGCTCCCCCACTCAGATACTGAGCATGATGTTCTATGGTATGGAATATCCCTTTGGCTAGATCAGGTCAGCTGTCCTGGCCATGCTCCCTCCCAGCTTCTTGTGCACCTGCTCGCTGGCAGGGCATGAGAAGCTGGAAAATCCTTGACTTAGGATAAGCGCTACTTAGCAACAACTAAAACACACGTGTGTTATCAACATTATTCTTTCACTAGGTCCAAAACACAGCACCATGCCAGATTCTACCCCAGTCAAAACTTCCTATAGTATCAATACTAAATACAAAGTACTATGTGTTTACCACAGAAGTGAACAGCTAACATTTAAACTAAAGTGTTCTGAAATTAGACTAGCTTGTGTAATATTTTAATACTGCTATTACAAAGCAGTAGATCTTCAGGTTGTAGAATTGTTTCAGGTTTTTTTTTTTCTGTTTATATGTTTCTTTTAAAATATTATTTTCTGTTTATTAAAATTCTGTGCAAGTTAGTCTTCTTAGAAACTGAGTGCAAATAGCTCCCTGTTGAACTAATTTCTATTTCTGTTCAATGAATACAGAGGTTTTTTTCCTGAAAATTTGGTAGCATTTGCAGGCCATTAGAGGTAATATGATGGGGTAAAAATATGTACTTTTCTCATGTCTGTTATCACATGTTATAGAATTTCTAATGAAACAATGTGGAATAGCTCTTGTTAGCTAGATAAGTGATTTTTGCCTATTGAAAAATTATTAGAGTACTGCTGTCAAAATAAGTTCTTTCCCTTGTTAAAACTACTTCCTTGGATGAAGTAAAGTCAAATGCTTAGCATATAAGACAAATAATCTCAAAAATAATTTCTCTGAAAAACAGCAGGTTTTTGTTTACTTCTAACTAACAGTTGCTATTGTCAGCTAATAGTAAAAAAAAATAACTTGACCAACTCTTTCCTGCACTTTCAGAAGTCCTTTTTGGCTGTTCTGATCTCCTTTTGTTTTGTTTTTGTACTTATATTGGTGTTGGCTTGTTTGTTGGGGTTTTGTTGTTTGTTTGCTTTACATATTTATGTTATTGTGTGTGGTGGAGTAATCAAACAAAATATTTTCATATTCCAGCATTTTTTCATTTGGCTCAATTTAGTTAAGTATTGCAAGTGAAAATTGACACACTTGATGAAGTGCTAGATCACTCATAAAAGTTCATAGAAACATGAACAATTCTTTCTATTGCACTGTACAAGTGTACTAGTAGACGTTTCAAAAATTTGGCCCAGTTCTGCCAGGTAGTTAGATAAATGTTCTGTACTTTGCAAAATCCTGCATTTCATTCCACATCAAAGGTTCCATCCTAACTTTGAAGGCAGTGTTAAATATTAGAAAAAACTAAGGAAAGAACAATTTTCTGACTCTAGTTTGACATTCTGCCATATTGTATTAGAAGTTTTCACTGCAGAAGTATTGCAACTATAGCAACAGAGAAGATCCTTTAACATCACTATGTTAATGAAAGTTCTGCACATGATCTTATTTTTATAGAGATTTTGTTTAACATGATCTCTAGTAAATTAATATATCCTAAAATGTAGAAACTGAGCTTATAATTGAGCTTTTGAAAAGCTCATAAATTAGGTGTCAATCTCAGTCTGAAGGAATAGTACATCAAAGACAATTTTCCTTTCAGGACTAAAACAATTCTTTAATTATTATATCGAAATTCTGACTCATTTTTTGTGATTCTCATATATGTCTATAAAAGCTCAGATAAATATTACACTGTTGTATCATTTTTATGAAATTCTTGCAATTTTTGTTGCTTATTCTATGGAGCTTACCTTGGGAATTTTCATGTTTATAGAAACTAAACATATGTCGACTCAAAACTGACCTTTGTAATGTAACATATAGAACCTAAAAACTATATTGATTTGTGAAACGTATGCTTTCTTCCATTTTCGACCATTTTGACAATAATTTTTTTTTCTTTGTCATATTCAGGTTTTCTCTGGATCGCCACACTGACCTTGACAGGATATTTAATATTCATTCTGGAAATGGGTCCATCTACACTTCTAAGCCACTTGACCGTGAGATATCACAATGGCACAATCTCAGTGTTATAGCAGCTGAGATCAGTAAGCCAATTTGGTCTCTTCTTTCAGTTTTCCTTAGCCTGCAAAGCTACAGCTGTGACTTCATAAGAAAAAAAAAAAAATCCTCCCTTCCTCCCCCCCGCCCCTTTCTGTTAGATATTCTGGGAAAGTAAATTCAGGGTAGCTAACCACAGCTGTCTCTCATTGCTTTTTTCCACACCTACTTCTACCACAGACCTTTAATGTCCAAGTTACTTCTGAAATGTCACCCAATGAAATCATAACTCTGGAGTAATGATGTTTTCTTCCTTTTCTTTGAGGACAATGACATGATTTTGCTGTTAAAGTAGCAGAGTTCAGGATGGTAATCTATGTTTTTGTCTCTATCATTTTCTTCATTTCCTTAGAAATAATTTCATTTTGTCTTCCAGTGGTATCTACGCCTATAGCTCTTGGAATCAAAACATCTTTAAAGGTTAGGTTCAGATTGATCCCTGAGCTGTAGCATTTCTTGGACAATTTAAATAAAGTCTCTGTAGAGATTTTAAAATTAAAAGTACTATGAGGAAAGCAGAAATCTTCTTAAACCTGCTACATTATTGAGATTAACTCTAATTGCCTGATAGAAAATTTTCTAAGGGCCAAAGGTCTGATCTTTGAAATCAGCCAGTGAGGATCACTTGCTTTCAAAGACATGGGATTTTTTAGGGTTAATTCTATTTCAGTCAAAAAAAAATTTAAAAATGCTGATCAGCAGTGAAACATGGCTGGCAAGACCTACACTGCAGAGAAATAAATGGAACATCACGTCCAGCCAGTTAACCACTCTTAGCCTGCCTGTCCTCATTTCTGTCATCCAACTAATACACTGATTGATTGAGCGCACGAAGTAGCTGTACTTTTCTTTTTTAAACCTCTTTAAATGTATCTTGTGATGCATTGTCCTGAGCTTACAATCCTTCACAGTGCTGTCCAGTGTTGTAAGAATACTATTCAGAGGTATTTATAAAATGAAAAAAAACTTAGTGTCCTTCTATGATTATAACAATGCTAAATGTATTTCCTTGCCAGGATACTTCAAGCAAACTTACGTTCTTGACCTAGTTGGAGTAGCTAGCATTCTCCAAAAAGATATGTTAGTTTCTCCAACATTTAGGTCTCTAAATCTTTAAAAATATTACCTGTGAAGCATGACACAATGGGAAAGCAGTGTTAAGAACAGAACTTATTTGGAAAGTTAGCAAAAAATGCAAAAGGCTATGAAAAACAGTGCCCTAAACCTGCCATTTTAAACAATTCAAGATGTCAAAAAGATTCACATCATGCTCTTTAGCAAAGGTGTTATTAATAACAAGTGAACTTAATGCCGACCACTCCTAAATGTTTACGGTTTTATTTGAAGCAGCTTAAAAGGGGTAAGAAAAAAATCAGTAACTTTGAATAATCCCTATTGTAACTTATCCCATTCCATTAAAGTTGCAAAATCATATAGTATTTAGCTACCATCCAGCAGAATTACAAGAAACGGATAAACTTTTTTATTGCCAGGTATTATTTCAGATTCTTGGTATGACGACAACTAGATTAGCAAGTGAGAGCAAGGACACTTGTACTCCTGAATTAACCTAAACTAATGAGAGCACTCCAAATAATACTAGAGTTTTGGCATGTGTCAAGGGGGAGGTTACTATCCTTGTTTCTTAGCCTAAGGTCTGAAAATCTAGAGTCATATGTTTTAAGGCAAATTAAACATAAAACTCTGATTCTAATAAATTTTTTACCAGATTTTTTTGGATATACTTTTACTGGCTTTGCTGGAATTTCTCTCCAATTAATAAGGCACAAGAGAGGAAAGACTTGAAAAATTTTAAAAACACATATGCAAAGCCAATAATAACTTTTCTGTGTAAAACCAAACAATTCAGAAGTAATTTTAAAATTAGAATTCAAAGCCTTACAGCAGAATAATACCTTGAGCCCACCAAATTATCAATTTTTTCATTATACTAGTAAGCATCTTTTCATATAATGTATTTGCATAGATTAACAGTTGCAGCCCCTATTTTCATATATAACCTTAACTGCTCACTGGATATCAATACTTTCACTTCTTTTTTACTCTAAGCAAAACATCTTATTTTTCAGAGGCCTGATTCTTACCTGATAGCAGTTTGTATGCTAAATTTTGATCAGTTTCATATCTAATCTTGCATGTCTATTGCTCATGAAATCTGGAAGAAAACAGAAAACTTTTAGTAGGAAAAGAAACTCATTATTCTTCTCTCTTCTCCTGTCAGACAACCCCAAAGATACTACTCGTGTTCCTGTTTATGTAAGAATTTTGGATGTTAATGACAATGCCCCACAGTTTGCTGTATTCTACGATACTTTCGTCTGTGAAAATGCAAGAGCTGGACAGGTATGCCTTTGATAAACACTTCCGCTATCCAGTTTTGTTACAGGACTCAACCGCAGATCATTCTTGCCTGTTGCTTGGGAGAAATCATGTCTAAAGCAACTTTTGAAATGTTAAAAATGAAAGCAAATTAGCTCCGTAGATGAGGCACAGCGTGAAATATCAATATACTACAACAGCACCAGTGTGTGAATTATCACTTTTGTTCATCTAACCCTGTATTACTGTTCAATCCTGGCCAGATATATCCAAGAAACATGGTCATAATTAGTTTTGCCATTATCTTCACGAAGTAAAATGTTTTATGTAACTACTAAAAAGTTTGATCTATATTTTCAGTAACTCTCAAATAGCAAAATTCAGATGCGTTTCAATCCATGCCGATGGTGATTACAGACATCTAAATCTGTCAAACATTTTCCTTTTTTTTAAAATGATTGTTAGACTTATCTTTTATTATCACAGCAAAAACTTTTGAAAAGAAAATACAAAACACACATTTTCTGAACTGGCTACAGAATGTGTACTTCAATTTAAGTGAATGACTGTACTGCTTCATATCTAGTTCCTAATAGTCGGTTGCTTATTAGAACTGCTGAAATACTGTTTTCCTATTAAGCATAGCATGTCCCAGAGCACAGTCAGCCAATAGTAAATCCTTTTAAATGGTAGCAGTAGTACCTCAGTGCAATCATTTTAGCATCTTTGAATAGAAGGCAGGAGAACAGCCAGCTTGTCTTAACTGCTTGAGTCCTACAGGTATAGCACTCAGGTTGTATTACAAATTTCACATTCTGGTTGCCATTCTTCCTTCTAAAGTAACATCAGCTGGAAATAAGAACAGAGGATTTAAGCCCCAAATTTATAATGCATAAAATATCTAAAGGTCATAAAATATATAAAGCAAGGGATTTGCCTGCTAAGAGAATTATAAGAGAATTCAAGCTGTTAAATAACTAGAAATCCCTGGCTAAACATCTAAATTTTTTGATAGTTGCAGTATCTTCTATAATTGCTAAAAGAATATTTTAATCATTTTCAATATGAGATATGGATTAAGAATTGGGAAAGTAGAACTTTTCCTTTTTCCTTTTTTCCTTTTCCCTTTTCAGTTTCACAAAAAAATCCAGGTTAAAAAAAAAAATCTAAATACATGAATCCACAAATCTGAGGTTTTAGAACCTATTCTGTCCAGGTTACTAACTATAGAGGGTACAGGAAATGCTTAATAGACCAGCTGTATTTTCATGTAAAAAAATATTTTAAGTAACTCTTTTTTCTGAGCTATCTAGAGTATTGAGGTCAATATAATTTCAAAGTAAATGTAGGAGTTTTCTGCATTATGTTGGTTTTCAGTTACATTGAGAAAAGACTGTCAGTTTAAAAGTTGAAAAAACCCACACTAATCATTTATGAATTAGAAATGAAATGCTAAAGAAGTGTAAATATCCATAAATGTTTATTTAAAATGTTATAAAGCTCGGTAGTGACACCTTAGTCAGAAAAAGTGCGAAGTTTACCAAAGGGCTATTGATATAAACATATTTTTAAAAAATCTGAGCTGCTAATATTTGTTTAAAGAAAATAACTCACAGCAAGAAAAAACACAATGCAGGAAAACATGAAAAAGCTATTTGAATATAATTATATTATTCTTGCTTACTGGTAGATCATAAATAAGACTTGTTATTTTGAAATTCAGTCTGTCCTGAGAGATTAATCTAATCAATCCATACTGAACACGTTTCTCTAGCTTTGATTCC
The DNA here is from genome assembly GCA_013400335.1 of Eurystomus gularis. Classification (NCBI taxonomy): domain Eukaryota; kingdom Metazoa; phylum Chordata; class Aves; order Coraciiformes; family Coraciidae; genus Eurystomus; species Eurystomus gularis. The sequence continues at coordinate 38,834 of VZZY01004279.1, forward strand.
TCCCACATTCATGCTATTTTTCTTTCCTTTCAGGTTTTCACAATTATGCTTGATCCATGACTAATCTTCCATTAGATCACTGAAATTATTATGACACTTCATCATTCACAAATTCTGTTGTATTCATTTAGATATTTCCTATCGCCTACTGACAAACATTTTAATGAATGTCTAGTTTATTTTCCCTTAAAATTTCCATTTACTTAATTTATATGTAAGAATTTGACCTTCTCAAGCAATTGCTAGGGG
>VZZY01004280.1:0-15372 GCA_013400335.1 Eurystomus gularis
AGGGAGGTGGTGGAGTCATTATCACTGGAGATGTTAAAAAAAAGAGGTAGACGTGGTGCTTTGATACATGGTCTAGGGGTTAGAGATTCGTTTGATGAAGGTTGGACTAGATGATCCTAGAGGTCTTTTCCAACCTGAATAATTCTATGATTCTATGAATCTAAGATACAGGTTCAAATTCACTGTTAAATCTTAGTATGCATTAACTCAATTAAAATGATGTTTACATATCCTATAGACATAGGGTTTTCCTTGTGGAAAAGTAGATGTCTGATTGCATAATGTTTTTGAATGCTTCAGATGTTCAGACCTTGGTGTACAACTACTTTTTCCAGTATAAATACTGAAACATGCCTCATAAAGCTTTATGTAATGATACTTATCCTTGGTAAAAGAAGGTAAGTGAAAATCGCAACCAGTATGTCTTTACCAGTTCTTTACTAGAATTAGATAGAAAAGCAAAGAAGTATTCTTGATTAACAATGAGTATATGGTAGGTGACATATGACCTGTGTCATGACTATTGGCACCCAGATTTTTTAAATTACTCAGTATTTCATTCCTTTAAAGACCACCTAGAAACAATGTGTCTGATGGGAGAAGCTTGGGAACTGCTTTGATGTTTTAATAAGTTCACATAATTTTCTTCATTTTGTTATTTTCCCTCTTTTACACACCATATTGTTTTTTTTCCCAAAGTACCAATGTGCTGCTTTGCTAAGCTGTTTGGTGTTAAAGTGTAGGCATTTCAGCACCCAGATAAAGATCTATGAATATAAGCTTTAAGTAGTATTTACCAGGTATTGATCATCATTTTTCCTGGTGTCAAAGGGTAATGAAAATGTTGTAGCACCCAGTAGGTTTTTATTCAATGTTATGCTTTCCTGCCAAACCAATATTTGTTGAATGATGTAATCTAAATTCAGTGGGTGTCCTTGAAAACAGAAGCGGTTTTAGGGAAAAAGGAGAGAAAGAAAAACAAGGAGAAATTATAAGGAAAACTGGAACTGAATTATGGGCTTTAAATTATGATGTTTTGGATAAGGATAGGTAATTGGCATCTTCCCTACAGACATCCCAAGGGAAATTCTATCTGGACTCCGAATCTGTGGAAGCAGGTGGCCTCCACTCCTTCTTATTTACTGCTAACCTTCAAAAAAAGGTGCCTTCACACCTCTAGAATTTTAATTTATCAGGATTAAGAGTAATTGTATTGGACAAGCGCTGAATTTCATCATGTAATATGCTAGTGATTACTTCTAGGTACTGGAGTGAGAAATTTGATGCTATGCCACTATGAGTCTTTGTAATCCCTCTCTTTTCAGTGCATAATATTTGATCCTTTTTGCCGTTTTGATTTAACAGTCCAAACATAGTAAAGGCTAGTCTCCATAAATGTGGTATTTGGATACCTCACCTTAAGTACTTCACATCAAATGGGGCCAATCAATCCCAGCATTTCAACATTCTGCAGAGCCAGTCTTACTGTACCTTTTCATTCTCACTTAGCTCAGCAGGTGCATTGAAATGATTAGAAATAATAAAGATGAAGTAAACCTTATATTTTAAATAAGAAATTAAAACTCTAATGTTATGACTCCCCTCGCAAAATAAGTACAACTTTACTGCAACCGAACATGTTCTAAAGATAGTGTTTTGTACCTTCCCTGATATATATATACTTAGTAATAATACAGGTAAGTACTTTTACTCTCTTCAGCAGTAAACTTCCTGCAACATGCTGTGCCTGTGAATGAACTTGGACAGGAACACAAAGTGCTCAGCTCAGGGTGAAAAGTGTGCAGGTAGGGAAGGAGTAAGTCTTTGGTGGCTGAGATTGCTTTGTGATGGGATCTGATTCTGTCATGTTCTTATATGAAGATGCACATAGGAGACACAGGTAAGAGGTAAGAGTGCTGTATGGCAGTCAAAGGCTTTTGATGCTTCTGGCAGCTTTCAGAGTGTTACTAACACTCTGAGATCTCTGTGTTGGCTGAAACCTCTGAAGTGAAACTTTTTTTCTTACTGCTGTAGGTTTTTATGTTGTTTGGATTTCTTCTTTATTTTGTTTTGGTTTGGGGTGTGTTGGTTTTTTTTAAACAATATATAATACGGTTGTAGATGTTGAATCTTCTTTGAAGTTTGGTGAAAAAAGGGAGACTGTCCTGCTGAGAAAATGCCATTAAAGTGGTTTTGTTTCAGTTATTGGAATAAAATTGGTACCTCTTATGTAGGGAAAGATGAATTTCTCTGAAGTGACACTGCACTGCTGGGAAATCTGAAATATAGTCACTGATTAATTGCTCATCTTCGCAAATGTGTGCTCCAGTGGAACAAATGCTGGTGGCATTTGCAACAATCTCTCTGCATTTGCCATGCTACTTCTGTTGAGCTGTGTTACTATCTGTTTCTTTCAAAAAAAGACAAGACTGAATAACTGGTCCTGTTTTCATTTTCTGCACTTGCTAGAACAGTAGAACTGCATACTGCTATGTTCCTTTCAGCAGGAAAAAGCAAAAGGTTCCTTTCTTCTGCTCATTAATTCTGGAGAACAAACAGGTGAGAATCTGAAAAATATGGAAGTTTTCAGAGGTGTTAGGAGGAAAAATAACTTTATAAATAGTACAGACTATGTCTTATCACTTCATTGTAGCTAGGTTTTGCCAGACCTTTCACTTGCAGAAAGATTAACTTTGGGAGGTGAACACCATTCATTAGAAGATGTAATTTATAAGCAGAATGTTTCAATGAGAATTTTCAAAGCTCTCTATTTTCTGCCCTTGGGAAGACTTGGTACTACTGGTGCTATTGTAGCAGATGGAGATGAAAGTGTTTCATGCTACGCTACCTCCAGAAATTGGTAGCTCCTGTGCTTGAAACTCTTACACTGAGGAAGAGAGAAGCCTTTGTGCAGACTTCCTGGAAGGATATATTTTTTCAAAATCACAATATATTAAAGCAATATTTAATACAGTGATCTCAGAGTACTTAGGCAATAGAGGGGATGAATAAAAGGCATGACAAAACCAGAGATGTGGATCCTGCTGTTTTCAGAAAAGTCTGAAACTCCTAATTACAAGGGGAGAGCACCTTCTTAACAAAGGAGGACTAGTTACAGCCTTTTGGGAGTTGATTGGACTTTGACTCCAAGACACAGAAGCAGTTCAGAAATTCTCATCCCCTCTCTTCAGCCTCAAAGGAACAAGCTTCACCCCTTGCAAGGGTCAAAACCAAGTTAAAGATCTGACCGGGAAGGCAAATCAAGGTGACTAGACTAAGGTGACTGATTTTCTTAATTATTATTGCTTATTTAGAAATCCACTGTAGTCAGTAGAAAGAAATCGATATTTTTAAGGTGCGTCAGGAACTGAGTTTAGCACCTTAGAATTGCCATTAGCTGCAGAGGGAATATAAGACAATTACTTTCACTAGGGGGAATTCGGGCTTTGTCATAAATAACACTGTGCTTGAAGAGAGGTTACTATAATAAGTAGCTTACTGCTGGCTGTAGTATTATTAAACAGAACAGGACAAATAAAACACACAAAAAAAGGTTTTCTAAAGCAAAATGCACCTAGAAATAGTGGGGGTTTTTTGTGTATGTGGGACCTCAGCTTGAAAAATAAAGGCTGTATCAAGTAGGGCAGATCATAAAACTTCATAGTCCTTTTAAACTTTTGTATGTATCTCTCTGTCCTCTATTCTCTGTCCAGGAGAAATGGAGAAGTCAAACATAATTTCAAACTCAACAGATGGAAAGTCAATGGAATTTGAAAGTATAAGTAATTTTATAATCCCATTAGCTGGATAACAGAAGTTTGAGAGATAGGAATTTAATCCCACACATCTTCACTGTTACAGTTTAATCTACATATATACAAAAATTGGCAAGTTTTATGGAAAATTATTTAGAAGCAGAAAAACTGTATTTTTAGCTAGTCTAAAATCAGGCCACTTTACTGTATGAGATTCTTAAGGGGTTTGGTTTTATATTCTTTCAGTGCCTGAAAACAAAATAAATAAAATTCCTGGGCTAGTTTAGCAATAAATTGAAATGTTGCTTGGTTTGGTGTGACCTAGTGTGATGCAGAAGAGTTAATGCTTTTGTGGGAGAACAAGGAATCTGGACAACAGTACTTCATTGATTAAGAATTAATTAAAATTCAGAAGGAGATTTTTCACTAGAGAAATATGTGAATCCCAAAAATGCTCTGCCTTCTCATGCTCACCCTGGTACAGATGATGCCATTGACTTTGGTAGAACTGCCTCATGCTTAGTAATGCTATAGAGTCCTGTGAAGATAGGACAGGGAACTGGAATAGAAGAAGTCACTACATTTGTCTGTCCAGGCTGAAACCATCTTCTTTTTTTCTCCTTATTTATTTGTGCCATTCAGACAAACCTACAAAAAGTTAATTTCAAAAATTAAATAACATTTTAAGATTAAAAACTAACTTTAAAATTATAGTTTTAAAAAACTAAAACTATTTACTGTGTTCAACATTTGGCCAGCTATTTGTGCAATGAACTGAAATAATTCAAAACAGATATTACTATTCTTTACTGATGGCTTTATCTCCATTCTGCAGGAGCACAGCCCCAGTTTTTCCTTTCAAGGTGAAGGCTGGATGACTTTTTGACTGGGTTTTTCATTTCACTTTACTTTGGTTGGCTAGCAGTGTAGTTTTGGGGCAATATATTTTAAAATTAATCTTTGAAAACTGTCTTTTACCTGTATAGAAAATATTACAGAATAATTTTGAATATTGCAGAATAATTTTATCAGTTTCATAAAATCCTTGAATAGGAATTAAAATGTTAATTTTCTCTTGTGAAAGTGAGTTAAATTTCCATTATTTCATTAAGAAGCTGATGAAGGTTTTCTGAGTTTTTCAGTGTTAATATGCCTTAAAAGTCTACGCACTCCACTGCAAGGACAATGCAAGGTTAAACTTGTTGTCAGTTTGACTGATATTTTATGAAATCAACATCAATGGTTCACTGTAGGTATGGTGATTCATTTTAAATGATAATTGAATTTAGGGAAAATACCAAGCTAATAAATATTTTATATAGGCAGCACTCTGCAGGAAAAAAAAAGCAGTGAAGTGGTTAGAGCCTTTAAATTTTTTTGTTTTAATCAGAATTTCCATTTCAGAAAATCTACACTTTCCTTCCTGAGAGTTCCTTCTTTTCTGTGGAACCGATTGTTTCATTTAAACATGTCTGGCTAGGTGAAATCATCCGATATTCTAAAATCAAACTTTAACCTTGATTTTCACGCAGAGAGAATCTGCCTTACTATGAGGTTTCTTTGTATGTGCATGCCTTCATGTGTGTTCATTTCTTTAAAGACAATAATGAGGTATGTTTCACCAGAAGGAAAAGCCCATTATATTAATGAATTTCTAATTTTGTTCAGCAAATCTTCATTGCTGAGTATTGGATTGAAACTAATGCAAATGTGCATTTCCTAGATACCTAGCTCCTGTCTGAATTTAAATGGATAAATAAACATTTCTGATTTGTAACTCTATCATTAAATTGCTTTCATAACACAGTTGTCTGATACTGCTTCAGCTGGTTTCTCCACTTCCACAGTGCCACTGGAAATGTCCAAATGTCCCTTTGTATCTTGGTGATAAAACCCTTTTCTCTCTCTGTCTTCCTTCTTTCCTGCTGCACATCCAGGGTATGCATTAAATTGGACAGCAGCTGTTCCTCCTGCAATATTTAGTCATTGTGCAGAACAAAGTGCATTGGAATGCATCGGTCCTGGTTTAACCCCAGTCAGCAGCTAAGCCTTACACAGCTGCTTGCTCACTTCCACCCAGGAAGATGGGGGAAGAGAATTGGAAGGGTACAATTGAGAAAACTCGTGCTCCCCAAGCACCTGCCTCCTCACCCTTTCCCCTAGTTCTATTGCTGAGCATGACTTCATATAACGTGGCATATCCCTTTGGCCATCTGGGGTCAGCTGTCCCAGCTGTGACTCTTCCCAAATTCTTGTGCCCCCCAGCCCACTTGCTGGTGGGGTCATGTGAGAAGCAGAACAGGCCTTGACTCTGTATATGCACTGCTCAGCAATAACAAAAACAACCCTGTGTTATCAACACTGTTCTAATTACAAATCCAAAACATAACACCATGTGAGCTACTGTGAAGAAAAATAACCCTATCCAAGCCAAAAGCAGCAGAGCATCCAAGAAGTACTGTTAATTCTGAGTTGTACTGCTTCTGCATCTGGTGGCTCTTTGATGTCCTATCGTTGTGACAACTGATTTGCCTATAATTTTAGTTACCTTCCCAAAGGGGTTTCCACAGCTATAAAATGAAGTCCTTTGTGTAGGATGGGAAACTCTCAGACAGAAGTTTCCAAGCAGTAAGGTTCACAAGACCAGGCATGAATCGGTGCCCAAACCATGTTGTCTTTGCTCAGCTTCATCAAAGTGTCCCTGCATCAAACATCACAGTACTGAAGTAACGACATCACCTCGGCATGATGAGCTTAAGACCAGGGAAGACCTGCAAGAATGAACTGTGAGTTGCGAGGTGCAGAAGTCAGTAGTGGTAAGGGGGCTGAAGCACATGGCATAAGAGGGGAGGTGCTGGCCTTGTTTAACCTGGAAAAGGCTAGGGTGGATGTCATAGCTGCCTTCAGTAACCTGTTATTAAAGTGATAGAGCCAGGGCAGAAGCAACTGACAAGAGGACAAGAGGCACTGGCCACAAGTTGCAGAAGAGAAATTCTGATTGTACAAAGGAAGAAAAATTTTTCACAATGAGGTTAAGTTACAGATACTGAGAGCAGCAGTGGAGTGTTCTCTTTGGGGAGTTTCAAAACCGGATGAGGCCCTGAGAAAATGGATGCTATTTTGAATTTGACGATACTTTCAGGAGGAAGCTGAGTTAGAAATGTCCAGAAGTCCTTTTCAATCTAAATTATCCTATAATTCTGTGACACATTTAAAGGCCTTTCACTGAAATATTATTGCTCCTTATAGGTGCTTAAATAGAAAAGGTATCATATGCTCCAGATAACTCAAATTAGCAGCATCACGTATTTGCAGAGGGAAAAAGATGGCAAAGGCAAAATAGATGGTCTTTGAAGTTATCTGAGATTCTAAGCTCACTGCTATATCTCCTAGAAGCAGGGAGAAGAGAGATCTCAGAAATGAGATTTAATGTTTAATTTTAGAGTGTGTTTTGTTTCAAGTTCCTTAGAACACTTGAAAAACTATAATGGAAGGCAAAGTTTTCTAGAGAACTTTTCGTTTTTGTTGAAACTCCCTTGCTGGATAGTCTTTATCCTGTTAGGCCCTTTCTTTGCCATTGTTAATAGTGATATTGTAGTGCTTAACAATGGAAGCCATCCATAATGGGTTGGTGGGACCATCTGCTATTTCCAACAATATGTAAATAACTCATTTATATTAAGGAATGTGTATGTGTGTATGTTAAGGGTTGTGTGTGTTAAGATCAACATCTCTCTTACAGGGAAAGGCTGAGAGACCTTGGTCTTTTTAGCCTAGATAAGACTGAGAAGGGATCTTATCAACGTTTATCAATATCTAAAGGGGATATGAGTGTCAGGAGGATGAGGCCAGTCTCAGTGCTGCCCAGTGATAGAACAAGGGGCAATGGACACGAACTGGAACACAGGAAGTTCCACTTAAAGAAAAACTTCCTTAGTGTGAGGGTGACAGAGCACTGGAACAGGCTGTCCAGAGAGGTTGTGGAGTCATCTTCTGTGGACACCTGGACATGTTCCTGTGCAGCCTAATCTAGATGAACCTACTTTGGTAAGGAGGTTGGACTAGATGATCCCCAGAGGTCCCAACCAGCCCCTACCATTCTGTGATTCTGCAAAGGATTAACAATTCAGAAAAATGGACTCTAAGATGTTTACCTGATGCCCACTCATCAAGACCAGTTCATTCTTAGTTCAGTGTATCTGATCTCAGAGGAGTACAGAAAAAGCAGCTCAAAACATTTCTTCATATAAATAGTGCTATCTAAAAAGATTGGACCCTGGGGCATATAAGAGTCTAGCTATTTACCTGAGAGATGTAGTCGTTCTTGTGCAAATGACATGGGCAAAGGCTTTCTAACACTTGTGATTTGAATGTAGAAAAGAAGGTGAAAGAATGCAGTAAGCTGAATACTAACAGGTACAGCCAGCTGTCTCCATGGTGGCAGCTGGGATAAAAGCAACCTTGCTTAGAGTCTGTCCAGGTGGAACAATATTCACTCACACAGTAACTGTATGACAACCAAAGAAAAGCTTTCCCACAAGTTTTCTTTGGCATCTGCCTGAGCCTCTGACATGGCCAAAGGCTTTTCTGGAAAAGAGCCTAGGAAGCAAGCCAAGGCAAATGAATTTGAGAGACTAGTAACAAGGGGCAGACAGTGAATAAATAATTGTCAGTGTTTCTGAAATGTTCCTATGATGAATATAGAGAATGAAAATCAGAAATCTTTCAGAGCTGAAGGCTTAGCGGAACTTCCAAACTACCCTGCCTACCCCAAAAAGGAGTTTGCACTTCAGAAATGGACATCTGTATACTTAAATTGTGCCTCACTTTGAAATTTGTTTAAAATTAACCCTGAACAAATCTGTCTCTGATATTCTGCAGACGTATAACCATAATTAGAGAGGCAATCTGTGCTTAAAAGATGTGTCACCAGGCTCTATTGTAGGTTGCTCTTCCAGCTATTCTCTCATCTGTTTATCTCCTCCTAGGCATCTCCCTTTTTATTATTATTAATTTTGTACCATTTTCTTTCGTTTATTTCTCTTTCAAATTTGCATTAGGGGGCCAATTTGAAAGCAGGTTTCTAAAGCCACTAGGAACCCAGTGCATATCCCCAGTCCCACACCATATAAAGATACAATGTGCACTTGCAGCCCAGAGGACCAATTTGCATCCTGGGCTGCATAAAAAAAACTGGCCAGCAGGTTAAGGGAGGTGATTCTATCTCCATACTCCATTCTGGTGAGACCCCCACCTGCAGTACTGTGTCCAGTCCTCAGCACAAAAATAACATGGACCTGTTGGAGCAGGTCCAAAGGAGGCCCACAAAAATGATCAGAGGACTGGAACACCTCTGCTATGAAGAAAGGCTGAGAGTTGGGGTTGTTCAGCCTGGAGAAGAGAAGGCTCTGAGGAGACCTTACTGTGGCCTTTTGATACCTCAAGGGGGCCTATAAAAAAGATGGGGAGAATCTTTTTATCAGGGCCTGTTGCAACAGGACATGAGATGATGTTTTTAAACTAGAAGACGGTAAATTTAGACTAGATGTAAGGAAGAATATTTTTACAATGAGAGTAGCGAAACACTGGAACAGGTTGCCCAGAGAGGTGATAGTTGCCCCATCTCTGGAAACATTCATGGTCAAGTTGGATGGGGCTCTGAGCAACCTGATCAAGTTGACAATGCCCCTGCGTATTGTAGGGGTAGTCAGACTATGTACCTTTGAAGGTCCTTCCAACCTCAGATAGATTCTATGATTCTTTGATTCTATCATATGATATCACACTCAGCAATAAAAGTTGTGGGAACAGGAAGAGGGGAACATTCAGAGTTATGGCATTTTTCTTCCAAAGTGACTACTATGCGTGTGAACCTTTCTTTCCTGGAGGTGGCTGAACACCTGTCTGCTGATGGGAAGTAGTGAAGGAATCCTTTGCTTTGCTTGTGCATGTAGATTTTGCATTATCTATTAAACTCAAACTTATTAAACTCTCTACGCACACGTTGTTTCACTTTTACCCTTCCAATTCTGTCCCAAATCCCACTGGAGTGGGATGAGTGAGTGGCTGTGTGGGGCTTAGCTGCCTACCAAGGTTAAATCACAACACCCCTGTGGACACAGTGCTTGAACACAGTCAGGGTTTCTTTTTTTTAATTTCCTCTTATATGCAGCCAGTATTTAATTTCCTATACTTTGTGACAATTGCTTCATGCCTTTTACCATGCACCTCTATCTTCTCAGTGAAGAAGCACAAAACAGACATTGATCTGTTAGAGCAGGTCCAAGGGAGGGCCTCAAAAATGACCAGAGACCTGGAACACCTCTCCTGTGAAGAAAAGCTGGGAGAGCTGGGATTATTCAGCCTGGAGGAATGAAGGCTCTGGGGAGACCTTACTGGAGCCTTGCAATTTATAGAAGGGGCTTATAAGAAACAGGGAGAGACATCTTTTACCAGGGCTAGTAGTGACAAGACAAGGGGCAATAGTTTTAAAGTGAAAGCAGGTAGAGTTAGAATGGACATAAAGAAGAAATTTTTTACAGTGATGGTGGTGAGATATTGGAACAGGTTGCCTAGAGAAATCATGGATGTCCCATCATTGGAAGTGTTCAAGGTCAGGNACAGTCAGGGTTTCTTTTTTTTAATTTCCTCTTATATGCAGCCAGTATTTAATTTCCTATACTTTGTGACAATTGCTTCATGCCTTTTACCATGCACCTCTATCTTCTCAGTGAAGAAGCACAAAACAGACATTGATCTGTTAGAGCAGGTCCAAGGGAGGGNCCTTAATAAGGTGCAGCATTTCCATTTTAAGGTCCAAATACAGTGTTTCTGATACTTAGCACTATTCATGCTCCCAAACCAACCACAAGAGTACCTGTGAAGTAAAGCACAAGTACTGAATGGCCCTATAGGACACATACTGTCAGCGTTCGCAACAGCACGCCACCATTGTTAACTTGATTTTCACTTACATGGCTTCATCAGAAACTCACTAGAGAAGACCCACACAGTTACATTTTCAGCTATCACAGTAATATCTCTCCTAAGCTTATTCTTTAACTGCAATACACTGCTTAGCGATCTCCCAAACACCAGACTCCACAGCACGCGTTAGACGTTCCAGGGATGTTCCACAGTCATTGCTGCAGTCCCTCTTTCTAACATCTTCCTACTGTTGCCTCCTGCAATTCTGACCATCATTTAGAAACTTAGGATGGAGCCACATAAGCCAAAAATATTCAAAGCCTTACATAAAAGGGAAAAAACAAAAAGTACCTGTTTTCCATGGCCTTGCTTCTTCACTGTTTTCTCCTTTGCTGGCATTAACAAAGCATAAGCCCACATCCAAGTGCTTCTTTCAGCACAAGGTGTATAATTACTTGTACCTTGCTAGCCACCTGATGGCTGCCAGCAAACTTAGAAGTAGAGCTACTACCAAGGGCTCTATTTAGGGACAAGTAGCCCTAAATACCACGTAATCTATCTTTTGCACGTCGCCCATAATTCTGTGATGCTAAACCTCCCATTCATGGCATATCTATCCCAAATTCCCATGCATGGGCGCATCTGTCCATGAAGTTCTCATTAGTCTGTACCCTCTGCACAGAATTTCAGCACAAGCATTAGATTCTGGTGCTAAAAAGATTTAAACCCAAAGTCTTCTTTCTAGGGGTACACTGAGTTTGGCTTTGAAATGGCTTTGTGTTCAAATCAGCAAGAGAAAATAAGGAAAATAAATGAAATAAAAATAGCTGGAAGGCTTGGTTAGGCTCTGGATTCAAAAGTACTGGAAGCATGTTTTAGATGAAATGCCAGTCTCTTTTATACCTCAAATGCAGAGACTATACACTTCCAGCACTTTGATCAGCACAGCAGAGTTAGTTCTAAATAGTGACTAAAGATCAACTCTGTTTTGCTTTTTTTGCAATATGCAGTATTTGACAAAGAAGTTGTCCATTATCCATCCTGCTGGTAGATATTTCTTACACATTTTTATATGTTCTAAAAGAGCCATACCGTAAAAATATTTTTTTTCCTCCTTAGCTCTTATTATAAGGCAATGTGATTTCTAGAATTTGCTCACTTGTAAACCGAACAATATAATAGATCCCTCTGCCACTAAACTCCTGGGGCCCCATTAATCTCTGTCATCTACACTCCTGCCAGATATATGATTCTCATTCAGCAGTATTCTGTTAGTTTCTTTTTGCAACAAGTCATCTTTCTTTTACTGTCCTGGCATATAGTATCTACTTCACATATAATTTGAGTAAATTCCCTCAAATCGGTCAACTCCAGCCTTTGTATTAATAGGAAATCAAGAGTATTGCTTTATAAAGTGGTTTTCCAAGATTTAATAGTGGCTGGAGCCAGAGCTATTACTGGCTCTTTAAATAACATTCTTCAATAACCATAAATCCATGCTGAAACAATTTTATTTGTTTGGAACACAGAGATACAATAGTTATTCAGGATGAAGTTCCCACTAGACCTTGCATATTGGCTAGAACATTCAGTCTCTGCTCAGAAGAATAAAATCAAATTTGGCACCAATTTACATTTTGGAGACATTAATTGTACACAGTATCTGTGTGTGAAGTGAAGTGCAGAGATCGCTCTTTAAACTTATGCCAATGGAGGATAGTAATTACCATACATTGGTGTTTAGCAATTTCTGTGTGGACAAAAATGGAATTTTGCTCATTATGACTTTTTTGTGTTGTTACTGGGAGGGGTATTTCTCTTTGCTTGAGCAAGAATCTATTAAAGTATGCCCATATGTACTTCTTTTCATTTGGAATTGAAATCTGTTTTGCTTTTAAAAATTGTAAAGATGGAGGAAGTACCTGGAATTCCAGAATACCTAGATATTCCCTAATCTCTATAGGAGCTAAGTCCACAAATACTTCTGGAGATTCATTTCTGGATATGCATTTCATGCTTTGAAAGGATGCTGTCCCAAGATGCTCTGGTAATCCTGGGTTCTTTATACACGCATATCCCAGAAAATACCCCCATTAGCTTCACTGTCATGATCACTTTTTCTCTCCTTTTCTCTCCTGTCCCATCTGCCCTGAAATGATAAAATCATAGGAAGGTTTGGGTTGGAAGGAACCTTTCAAGAGCATCTAGTCCAACCCCTCTGCCAGAGGCAGGGGCATCTTTCACCAGATCAGGTTGCTCAAAGCCCTATGCAGCCTGACCTTGAACACTTCCAGTGATGGCGCATCCAAACCTCCTCTGGGCAACCTGTTCCAGTGTTTTGCTAAAGTAGAGGAAGAAACACCTACCTCGACCTACTAGCCATGCTTCTTTTGATGTAGCCCAGGATATAGTGGGTTTTCTGGACTGCAAGTGCACCCTGCCAGCTCATGTCCAGTTTTTCATTCACTAGTATCCCCCCATTCTTTCTCCACAGGGCTTCTCACTATCCGTTCATCACTCACAACATTTTATCATGCTCAGGAAAGGACCTTGTTAAAAGAGGAGTCATTTCACAAACTTGGAAAAAAGTTGTAGGTCTAAGGAAAGGAGGCTGAGCCAGCCAGCAGCATCTAAAGATATGAGAGAGTAGATGGTCACCCTTGACCAAATGAGTGGTTTGCAGGGTGCAAAATGTAACATTTGGGGAAGAAGAAAAGAACACAGAATTTCAGTTTTGAGGTTTTCAGCAGCCAAGAAATAGCAGTATTAGAAAATGCAGTAATAAGTGAAAGCTGTGCCTCTTATTCCGGATTTTCTTCTGTGTGTGAAGATGGTGTGCATTCTGAAGTCTGCATTCACCCTTTGCTGGAAGGATGATCTCTGATAGATGATAGCAGCAAGCTGCAATGGTAAGTGAGAAATGCCAGGAGTGCCTAAGGGGGTGGAACAGCTGATGATGCAATGGAGCATTGCAAAGAATTGTGAAGAAGAAAACAGCTGGCACCATTTAGTCAGTGGCAACTTAACTTCGGCCTGACTACCTACCAGGAAGGACGTCAGGTCTTTAAGTCAGTGTTAGTGAAGGGCAGGAGATGAAAACTTGACTTACAAAGCATCTTGCCCCAGAAGTAGAGAAAGGGACTGTGAAATATTTCTGCTCTATGTACTGTCTGTTTTGCTACCTGCCATGTTGAGGGGTTGCTTCCCCTAAGACTGATCGGCTTAACCAACAATGTTTTGTTGATATTTGCAAGTGGGGAATAAAAGCTCAGGGAATACCATAAAGTTGATTTTATTTTGGTTTTCACATGTTTCTGACATTCAAAACAGGGTCTTAATAGCAATCCAGCACCTGCAAGCCAGCTTCTGGCAGAAAGTAACACAAAGAATAATCTGCGTAAGGGGAATGATAGGAGTTTTCCTGAAACTATGTGGAAAGAGGGTACATCTCAAAGCAAATACATCCTGAAGCAAATAAATAACAGGAAAGCTATCATATTTCCTGCTGAAGATGAAGATTTGCAGAAGGCTAATGCAGACAACAGGTTGAGGTCTGTTGAGTAACGAGTGCTCAGAGCCCCTTCCTCCAGGTGACATTTGCAAAGTGATTCCTTAGCATGAAAGAAACTCAAAAGCAGCTGTGACTTATCTCCCTGTTGGGAAGACATGGAGGAGAATTTCTTGTTTGTCAAAAAGCAAATAAATAGAAAATAAATGTTTGTCTTAATTTCTAAACAAATTTCTGAAAGGCTAAACCAAAAGAAACATTCTGAAAATTTTCTGTCTCTCCTTATCCACCAAAACTAACTTTCTTTCTTCCTCCTCATTCAACATTTAAATGGAAGGCAGAGGGGGGGAGACTTGTTCCTTCAATCTCAGCTGACAATGGGTGGTCTGATAGTGGAAAGCAAATCAGTTAATGAGACAGAATCTTAAGTATGAGTCAAATGCTCAGTCCTAAAAAGTCCACACCTGCACAAATCAGTATTTTTCTGAGTTGCAGCAGACCTGCCCTGGACTAAGACAACTATTAAAATTGTGTCATTCCTACCAATGGAAAAATAACCCAGCTGCTGTAATTGATGCTTTTATGCTGTCATTTGTATTGTTAAGTGAAATTAAAAGGAAGCAGTGTCAAGGTGAGGTGGTAGCCCATTGTTGCCTCGGCTGGAACAACTCCATGTTCCTTTGGATATAAAAGGTTTATGATATTGCTTAATATAGCTTAGAGTACAGTAATACAACATGGTTCAGCGTGTTCACCCAGCCAGGATGTCAGCACTGCCTCCAAGGCAATAACAGGGATGATTTCAGGGAGCTCTGCATGGGGTTCTGCTCTGGTTCTGCTGCACTTGAAATGTGTTGTTTCCAGTGTTGTTCCTGGAAATAACGTTGGGGGTTAGGTTTTCTTTCATTTTCTTCCTTTTTACCTATAGAATTTTTTCCCATAAGTTACTAGGATACTAACGACTGGATACTTAAGAAAGCACAAAGGCCTGGGGAAGAAAGTATCTGGGAGTTTCTCCTGGAGGGACAGAGATATCCAGAGATTTGGGCTGATAAAAGGAGGGCAGAGTCAGCTGCTGGCTCTCTTGCTCTGGGCTTCACAGGAGGACGGTCGCTGCTTTCACTGCTGTCGTCGGCCTTCTTCCCCCCACCCCCCCTCGCCCGGAGCTGTCCTCTCCTGCCG
>VZZY01004281.1:0-11035 GCA_013400335.1 Eurystomus gularis
TCCGTGCGCCGATCCCTACATTTGGGTTTTTTTGCAATTCAACTGCAATAGTCTGTAAAAGTCTATTTTTCTGAAGGATAGGATAAATCCTAATTCAAGGAGCTGTATTTTAAGGAGAAAGGTGTCACAGAATTGAGGCTTAGTGTGGAGCATCTTCAAGCATCCTGGAAAATGAAATTTGATTTTGCAGAGTTCTGTTAGTTTTAAGATTCTCTGAGAGGATTATTTGTATTTCTACCAAAGCTCCAGAAAGCATATAATACAGTAGAGTGGCGTTAACTTGATATCCTGTTGATCATGTACTTAGCATCTGTGTTTTTAGGACAGCACACACTTGTGTGATTTTGGCCCACCATTTGTGATAAGTTTGAAGATTCCTGAGAACAAAAATACTATATATAAATTTAACATAATATTATCAGCTGATGCTCTGTCAGATGCAATAGGCAGAAGTAGATAAACTGAGTTGCTATGCACCACTTTGTGGTTTTAATCTTAGAAAATAATAGATTGTGAAAAATAAGAAGAACCTGTCTCCAATTTTATAGCTGCCCTATGTCCTAGGTGTTCATTCAGCATTATGTTTTCAAGATACCTTGTTTAGATGAGGAAAAAAAAAAATTAAATTATATTTACACATTTTGCACAATATACTGCTTTCTAGGTTGAAGAAAATAAACTAAAATGGCATTCTGGATTCACAGTTACCGTTAACAATATTGGAATTCTGGTGTTTAACAAACTGAGAACAACTCCAGAACTACATCTCTGTAATGAAATCTTCAAATGTTATATTTACATTTGCACAATGTATATCAGTGAGAACTATATCAGCAATTAAAGTTTGTAATTATCTCACCAAGTAAAGAATGGAGACAGGTGTACTTACTGTACTTACTATTATGTTGGCCACAGCATCATTTAGGACACTAATCATGCCTGTATACACAACTTTTTATCCACATGCAGCTCACAGAAAATAGCAAGGACTGTCATTTTATGGAGACAAAGCAAGGTGAGTTTGTTATTTTTCTATTCCTCTGTCAGTTCAAGAGATAAAGCAACATTAGAATATGGTCTTTGAGAAGTCCAGTCCTATTTATTACCTATAACAATAAGTTAACTGAAGTATGGAAGACTTTTAAATCCAGCAAGTCTATGAGTTTTGGTGCTTCAGCTAAGCTGGGAAGAAACTTTCACTCTCACACAGAGAATCATGCATAAATTAAAATGTCACAGCATATTTTATTGTGCAGAAATAACTGTGATCTTGTCAATGAGGAGGAATAAGGGTGCTGAAAAGGCTTGAGTTTTGCCATGGACTTTGTGTGTGATGAGAGAGTAGCTGTTCACCTATTTTAAGAAGGATATAATAACACTCATCTGTTATGCATGTTCACTGAGGAACATGCACAATAACCTTAAAACCTGTCCTACCAGCAGCATAACCACTTTCACTTCAAGTGTACGATATGTGTAGTCACGAAGTCCTCTCATCCAGATCAGGATACCTGGTACTTATAACCCATTTTAAGGTTCCTTCAGTTTATCATTAATTTAAGTGCCTTCCTTCTCTCTGAGTTATATGCTATATTTGATTTTTAGCTTACCAGCGCAATAGAGAAAAATGGAGTGTGTTGAATTTAAATTGCAGTTGGGCAAATCATTCAGACACATCCTCAAGGACATTTAGACACTTGGCTCATATTCAGGTAATTAAGTCCTATAGATATTAAAGGACGGCTTAGCTGTTTTATGCCTCCGTTTCCTTACCTGTACATAAGGGATCACAATCTTTCCTAAGACCTATCTAGCACTTCATAAACTCCAGATGAAGAAGGCTATCTATATTTTGTGTTGATATTGTAATTCTCTCTTTGCATGGGCAAAGCAGACCTTTCTCTTTTCAAACAGAATTTAATGTAAAGACCTCCAATTATTTGTATGGTTAAAAATTATATGGTAACTCACCACTTCGCTGGTGCTCATTCTAGTAGATAATTGTGCAATTGACTCAAATCTCCCAGCCCAGGAATCCCAAATACTAGGAGTGCCTCTGGGATACCATGTCAACATCTGACATTTCAGAAATGAAAATTACATACTTTTACATTGAGATGACTGCTGATAATTCACACAAAAAAACATTAAAAGGTGACTATGTTTTGTCTTAGTAACATTTCTTGGCATTTTGAAATATTTACTGATAAGATTTTCTAAATGGCACTTTAAAATCTTTGTAATCTAAAAAACAGCTTATAAACCCAAAATCTTTTCTCAGCTCTCCTGTGAGATTCTATGTCAAAGAGATCTCTGTTGATGTGTTATCTTGGCAGAATTTTGGAAGTGTTATTCTACAGAAGACAATTTAGGAGATGTGTGTAGCTCAACATTCACTGACATAACTACCCTTAAATTTAACCATCCTGATAAACTCACACATCTACTCCCAGTGCAGTTAGAATTTTAACTAGGAAGAATTAAAAGTTTAAAGTTAAAATTAAAAGAGCAGCTCAAAGGTGTAGGAAGAAGTTTTATTGGCAAAAGATACTTTCCTGGTTCACCAATATCTACATTCAGTTTTCACTTGATTAGCAACACTGCTTTAATATGCTAAATGTGGACCAAATTCAGTCTCCCATTCTTTGATGTCATTGGCATAACAATAGACATGTTTTCTAAAACAATTTGCCACTTCCAGCTTTTGCTTATTAGCTAATTAGTTTGGGCTCACATTAATAGTCCCTGCGATAACGATAGAAGGAAAATAAAATCGTAATCAAAGTCCAACATGCTGTTGGTATATATGTGTAGCAGGCCAAGCCAATTAGACAAGATGCTTACACATTTCTCTCCTTCATCCTGAGCAGCTTTCTCTTCTTGCTTTCTCTCCTGACTCTACCCACAAATCTGACTTAAAATCTTTTCCAATGGAAGCAAAATAATAAAGCAAGTAACACAGTAATGCATCAATTGCCTCTTCTGGGAAAGACTCACAGTTCACCCAGTTTTCAGAAAGTATCTTCCACTTCAAATCTTTCTCCCATTTCCAGTTGAGGTTATTAGGTCTTCTTTACAGCACTGTCTGTCCCTGACTGAACAATTCTGGTCTCTGTTTTGTCCTTATGTTTGTCTGGCCCAAGACACAGCAAGCTTCAGCTATACCACTGCTGATAGATATTTATCAGATCTGTTAAAGAGCTGAAGTGATGCTACTTACACAAATCCCAAAGGCCAATAACCTGCTCTTCAGTGTTCGTATAATTTATAAATGCAGTTATTCCTGAATGTCTACCCTAAATTTCCCCTCCTGCTCTTCAACTCTGTAATTTCCATTTCTAGTCTGAGACACTAATCATTTGTCACATTTATTCCCTTTCCCTTTCCAGCAACATTGTGCCTATTCAAAGACTCATTTCAGACACTTCCTTTCTAAACAGACTCACTTATTTCAATCTCCTCCAGTCTTCTAGGCCTCCAATCACTTCTAACCAGTCCATATCTTTCTTGAAATACAGTGCCCAAAATAAAATCCAAGTACTGTAGTTTATACTTGCTGTCAAGAAATAGAGTGAAAAGATGCTGCAGAACATGTTGATATTTTCCCTTTTTTTTGCTATGTATTGGTACTGAAGAGGCATTTTCAGGTTGTAAACTTGGAATCCTTTCCAGCAGTGAATGCTCATTTCTATGAAGTTTATTATTTCTAAGTGTAGCATTTATCTCTGTTGATTCTAAATCAAGAATTGCAAGAATCATTGAGTTATAATTGTGTCCATGATATCTAGAGTTTGCAAACTCCTTTAACCATATTATTTTACATTAAAGAAGCATCCCCTATTGCATTAGCCAACTCATTAATGAGTTAAATAGTATCTGCACAAGAACAGAGAACTGCATAATTTTTAGCACACCCACTCCATTTGAGTTCAAGAAAACATTTTCACCTTGTTTTGCCAACCACCATCATCACATTTCGCTTCATTAATTACAAGAATCTATGGATATAGTTCAGGATGGGCATATTAAAATGGACATGATACTCTGCTATGGAAGAAAGTTAATTTAAATTACTTTCTGGATAGAGTAATACACTGTGAATAGTCATAATTACCCAAAGGAGTTACATCATGTTTTGTCTCATGGATGACTTTAAAATTCAAGGGAATTAATTTAAAAATTCAGTATTTGCTATCATATAACACAGTAACATATCTAATCTATGAGAACCTTCAAAGTAAAGAATGTCTTTCTTTACTCAGTATGAAAGCCCTGGTGAGGCCTTCAGAGTATTACCTACTTTTGGATTTTCAGGTGGGGAGCAATGATATGGCCACAAGGAGTCCAAAAACAATTAAGAGAGACTTCAGGGCCTTGGGGCAACTGGTTAAGGGATCAGGAGCACAAGTTGTGGTCTCCTCCAGTTGATGACCGAGTTAACAGAAGGAGTCAGTGCATCAATTCCTGGCTCCAAGCCTGATGTTACCAGCAGGGCTTGGGTTTTTTGATCATGAGTTGGTATACACAACACCAGGTCTGCTGACAACAGATGGGATATACCTGTCTCAGAGGGGGAAAAGGATCCAGGGGCAAGAATTAGCAGGGCTCATTGAAAAAGCTACAATGGAAGGGGGAATGCGATATAACTGGTCCTGCTAGACATAAGCCCACAGGAAACATGCCAGGGTTTGTATGATGGTGTACTTGCAAGGACCCTCACTCTACTGTCTCAGTGGAGGTAGGGGCTGGAGATAAATGGGGCAGCAAAGATGCAGGGGTTATGATGGGTTCAAAGCCATGGAAATACCTGAGAACAGTCAGGTAGGAACTGCGTCTTCCACCCACAAAAAGTTGTACAGAATATTAGCCTAACTGAAGTGCATCTACACTAATGCACATAGCATGGGCAACAAAAAGGAGGAGCTAGAAGCCATGGTGCATCAGGAAAACTATAATATAGTAGCTATCACCAAAATGTGGTGTGGTGCATGAAGGCACGGACTCCGAATGCTGGTGCAAACAGAATCAGAATCGTTTATTCATGCAGTTAGCTACTATATATACTCTTACATGCTGCTAGTCTTGTGATCTACAATTGTTTTGATATAGCCCGGTTAGACCGCTCTCTAATTGGTTAGTTCTAATTTTATTGTTATCTTCCTTGCAAGAGGTGGTCAGTCTTCTTTCTGTTATTTACAACGTGCAGCTGTAACAACAAACTTTGACTTCTCAACTGCTGCACATTCTTCTCACAGATACCTTGTGTCTTCCCACATTCCTTCTCACAACTCCCTTGTTTTTACCCAAACTCGCACATGATCAAGGGGCCTTGTGAAATCGCACATTCTGTAGTCTCCCACAATGTGGTGGGATGTCTTGCATGACTGGAGTGTCGCAATCAATGGCTACAAGCTCTTCAGAAGGGATAGACAAGGAAGAAGAGGTGGTGACCTTGTGTGCTAGGGACTGTTAGGAATGCTTAGAACTTAATTATCATACTGTTGTGGTTTAGACTCAGACGGGACCTAAGCACCATGTGGCTGCTCACCCACTGCCTCCCCCACCCCGTGGACAGGAAGGGGAAGAGGGAGGAAAATACAAGACCCTGTAGGTTGAGATAAAGAAAGTTTAATACAACAATGCAAAAGGAAAAGTAAGAACAGCAGTAACAATAACAGGGATGAAACAATATACAAAAGAAGTGATATAAACCATACAGATTGCATAAGTACCAACAAATGTGCCAAGCCAGCTATTGGCTGGTTCAGTTGTCTGTCTCAGCTGTAGCTTGTTCCCAACTCCTGGTGAAAATTAACCCTATTCTAGCTGAATCAGGACAAATGACAATATGGTTGAGTGTTTATGGCTCAGAAACAGGGGAAAGCTAGCAAGGGTGAGATTGTGGTAGGAGTCTGTTATAGACCACCTGACCAGGACAGAAAGGCAGATGAAACATTCTATAAGCAGCTGGGAGAAGTTTTGCAATTGCTTGCCCATGTTCTTTCGAGGGACTTCAACTTTCCAGATGTCTGCTGGAAATACAACACAGCAGAGAGGGAACAGTCCCAGAGGTTCCTAGAGTGTGTCAAAGATAACTTCTTCACGCAGCTGGTGAGTGAACCTACCAGGGAAGGCTCCGCGCTGTACCTGTTATTTGAGAAAAAAGAAGGACTGGTGGGTGATGTGAAGGTTGGAGGCTGTCTAGGGAACAGCGGTCATGAAATGAGTTCTCTATTCTTAGAGAAGTAAGAAGAGGGTGGCAGCAGAACTGCCACCTTGGACTTCCAAAGGACAGACTTTGACTTGATTAGCAAACTGCTTGACAGAGTCACTTGGGAGGTAGTCCTGCAGGGCATAGGAGTCCAGGAAGGCTGGACACTCTTCAAGAAGGAAGTCATAAAGGTGCAGGAGCAGGCTGTCCCCATGTGCTGTAAGATAAGCCGGCGGCAAAGAAGACTGGCCTGTCTAAACAGGGAGCTTTGGCCGCAACTTGGGAAAAAAAGGAGAGTTTATGGCCTTTGGAAGAAGGGGCAGGCCACACACAATGACTACAAAGATGATGTGAGGCTATGCAGGGAGAAAATTAGAAAGTCCAAAGCCCAGCTAGAAATTATTCCAGCTTCTGCTGTAAAAGACAAAAAGAAATTTTCTACAAATACTTTAGCAGCAGCAGAAGGGCCAGGGAGAGCCTTGAGCCTCTAGATATAGGAGGAAACATGGTGACTAAAGATGAGGAAAGGGTTGAGTTGCTTAATGCCCCCTTTGCCTCAGTCTTTAGTAACAGGACCAGTTGTATTCTGGGAATCCAGCCCCCTGAGCTGGATGACAGAGACCAGGAGCAGAACGATCCCCCCGCAGTCCGGGAAGAGATGGTCGGTGACCTGCTGCACCATATAGACGTACACCAGTCTATGGGACTGGATGGAATCCATCCAAGAGTTCTGAGATACCTGGCAGAGGTACTTACCAAGCCACTTTCCATCCATTTTCAGCAGTTCTGGCTGACAGGGGAGGTCTCAGAAGATTGGAAGTTAGCCAATGTGGCAACCATCTACAAGAAGAGCCAGAAGGAGGATCTGGGAAACTACAGGCCTGTCAGTTTGACTTCAGTGCCTGGGAAGCTGATGGAGCAAACCATGCAGGACAAACCAGATCATCAAGCCCAGTCAGCATGGATTTATGAAAGGTAGGTCCTGCTTGGCTAACCTAATCTGTTTCTACAACATGGTCATCTGCTTAGTGAATGAGGGAAGGGCTGTGGATGTTGTCTATCTGGACTTTTGTAAGGCTTTTGACACCATTTTCCACAGCATTCTTCCAGAGAAACTGGTTGCTCATGGCTTGGATGGGCGTATGCTTTGCTGGGTAAAACACTGACTGGACAGCTGGGCCTCAAGATTGGTGGTGCATGGAGTTAACTCCAGTTGGCAGCCGGTTACGAATGGTGTTCCCCAGGGCTCACTGCTGGGGCCAGTCCTGTTTAACATCTTTATGAGGGGATAAAGTACACCCTATCTTTCTGATAAATATCCAATTTTATCAATAACAACAGCAGTGCAACTCACATCTCCAGTTCAATTGTAACCATAGTAACATCAAATCGAGAAGAGCTTTATGATTATCAGTATGACCAAAGGTAAGGGAGCTCATAGAGCCCAGAAATGGCTGTGCTTCGGCAAATCTTGTAAAAGTAAATATATTTGCTGTGCTTGAAATGTCAAAATTTAAAAATCAGAGTTGCTAAAGATAGATGAAATATCTTAGCATTGGAAGGTCATTGCACAGAATGTGTTAATAACAACAGCTAAGACAAACTGCAAAAGTTGCAGATTTCAGTTATTTTTTGGCGGCTAAGGCAGAGGTCAGATCTTTCAATTCATGTGCCAGTTTTATTCTGTCATTCACCTTATTCCATTACAATCACTGGTACCCTGAAGCAGCCTGTTGCTGAGGCTTATTGCTATGTCTGTCTTTCAACCACAGAGGACAGTTGTCAGAATATCCTTCTCCATGCTCACATGTGAGGAAGTTTCATTTTGCAGGTCTCTGATGCTCAGGGACTGAGAGCTGGGGGCTTCACTCCCCACACCAGCACCTTTTCCACAGTCTCTTTGCTGCTTTTGGTGAGTGACGTGTACCAGAACACAGGGAGGAACTGCTGCATCTGTTTGAAGGGATCACACAAAAAAATATCCAGTTAGGTTATATTAGAAATCAAAATGCAATACTAACAAAAGGGAAACCCTTTCAACAATGAAGCAGAGAAATCTGTGTTTTACACAGATGAAATAATAATAAGAGATTACTTCCCCAGACACATCATAGACTCAGCTGCTCATTCACCACCTCCCTCCTCCCCATACTGGGATGGAAAGGAGAATAAGGAGAAAAAGGCAAAAACCTGCAGGTTGACATGAGGAGAATTTAATAGAACAACACAAAAGGAGAAGGAACAACAATAACAACAACAATAATAATAATGAAACAATAATCAAAGCTAGCCATATATAACAAACCCATCCACACGGCACCATGCCAGAGCCAATGCCAACCCCGCAACTGCCTCGCCAGAGCCCACTCTGCTCAGTCTGCCCCCTGCCCTTATATAGAGAGCGTGATGTCAGTATAGTATTTAATAACCCATTGACTGGTTCAGTTGTCTATCCTGGCTGTGGCCCCCTCCAAGCTACTGGTGAAAGTTAACCCTATGCTTGTCGAATCTAGAACACTTCCCCAAGAATCGAGAACTTCATGATCACAATGCCCAAGACAGCCTCCAGCCTTCACATGACCCACAAGTCCTCTCTGTTCATGAACAACAGATCTAGCAGGGAGCCTTCCCTAGCTGGCTCACTCACTAGCTGTGTCAGTAAGTTATCTTCCATACATTTCAGGAACCTCTGGGACTCTTCCCTCTCTGCTGTGTAGTATTTCCAGCAGACATCTGGGAAGTTGAAGTCCCCCATGAGAAAAAATGGTTATGATTGTGAGACTTCTCCCAGCTGCTTATAGATTATTTCATCTGCTTGCTGGCAGAGTGGTCTATAAAAGACTCTCACCATGACATCTGCCTCATTGGCCTTTCCCCTGATTCTTACTNTACATTTCAGGAACCTCTGGGACTCTTCCCTCTCTGCTGTGTAGTATTTCCAGCAGACATCTGGGAAGTTGAAGTCCCCCACGAGAAAAAATGGTTATGATTGTGAGACTTCTCCCAGCTGCTTATAGATTATTTCATCTGCTTGCTGGCAGAGTGGTCTATAAAAGACTCTCACCATGACATCTGCCTCATTGGCCTTTCCCCTGATTCTTACTCATAAACACTCAACTCTATCATGACCATCATTACGCTCAAGACAATTAAAACACAGGGCCGCTCCACCACCTCTCCTTCCTGGCTTATCCCTTCAGAAGAGTTTATAGCCATTCAGTGCAGCACTCCAGTTGTGTGAATCATCCCACTATGTTTCCATGATGGTAACTATACCATAGTTTTCCTGTTATACTATGGCTTCCTGTTTGTAGACCTTGCTGCGTGCATTGGTGTAGATGTGCTTCAGTTGGGCTATTGATCAGTTCACCTTTTTGAGGGGACAAGGCCTAATTCCTACCTGACCATTCCCAGGCACTACTGTGATTTCTAGCCCATCAATATCCCTTGTGTCTTTGCTATCACATGGCACTCCATCCCCTGCCTCCATTAGGATGGCAGACCTAAGGACCTCACTAGCATGCCACCCCACAAACATTGATGTGCTGACCCCAGGCTTATCACTAGAGAGCCCTTCAAATTTTGCCCTAGTTTAGAGCTAGTTTAAAGCTCTTTCAGTGAGTCCTGCTGACTCCAGTGCAAAGATCCTTTTCCCTTTTTCAGACAGGTGTACCCCATCTGTTGCCAGCAGGCCTGATGTTGTGTAAACAGACCCATGATTAAAAAAAAACCAAAGTCCTGCTGCTGACACCAGGCTTGGAGCCAGGGTCTTCCTGTTTCTTCCCTCATTATTTCCTGCAAATGGAGGGATAGAGGAGAACACTACTTATGCTCCTGATCCTTGACCAGTCATCCCAAAGCCCTGAAGTCTCTCTAGATTGCCCTTAGATTTCCTGTTGTGAGTTCCTCACTGCCCGCTTGAAAAGTCAGTAATGGATAATAATCTGAGGGCTGTACCAGGGAGGAAGTCTTCTCACCACATCTTTAATCTGGGCAGCAGAGTTCCCTAAGATATGGGTCTGGTCTGCATATTGGGCCTTCCGTCCCCTTCAGAAGGGAGACACCTATGAAAACAACCCTTTCTTTTTCTTTGTAGGTAGTTTTGATGTAGGGTATACGGTGACTTAATTTTGGTGATACTTCTAAAAACCAGCGATGGTTGTGACCAGGGCTAAACCTCCTGCGAAGAAGAATATGGTGACACAGACAGAGGTCCTGCAGGAGCATGTTGGTGTCCAGGTTTCCGGCTGCATAGAGTGCCGGACTCTGGCACTGCTGGTGGAGGGTGATGGGGGTAACACCTGTGTCCGGTGTGACCAAATGGACAATCTGCTCAGCCTAGTGGCTGAGCTAAAGGAGGAGGTTGAAAGACTGCGACAATAAGAGAATGAAAGAGGCAGATTGATTGGATGAGTCAGGCCCTACCATCCTTGAGGACAGAGCAGAAGGTGGAGGCTCCATTAGGAGAGGATCCCCTCGTCTCTTGCTGCCAGGTAAATGGAGAAAACCCAAGAAACAAGGGGGAATGGAAACAGGTCCCTGCTCAGCGAGGCAGGCGAACCCCATCCCAGCCTCCCTCCCCTTCCACTTCTTGCTTGACCTTGCACAAGAGATATGGGGCTCTGGAATTGGAGGGACAAACAAACGATGATGGGGATGAAGGTCCATCAGGGGAGTCACCCAGGGCTAGTCAGTCTCCCCCATGCATTGTGACTAGTTTTAAAAAGAAAAAAAGGAGGGTTATTGTAATTGGTGACTCCCTTCTCAGNCTCAGAGGAACTGAGGGCCCCCTATGCTGGCAAGATCCACACCACAGGGAAGTCT
>VZZY01004282.1:0-16074 GCA_013400335.1 Eurystomus gularis
GGGCAGTTCCAGGTTCTGGGGTCAGCGGTTCTACGAGTGCGTGTGCTCAGCTTGTCCCTTTTGTCCTGGGTATTGCCTTTTTCTGTGTATTGCTTCTCTCTTGCTATTGTTATTGCCTTTGCAATCATTTCTTACATATTCCTGCATTAAACCTTCCTTATCTGAACTCAAAAAGGCACTTTAAAACCTTTTTTTTTCTTTCTCTGTCCGCGGCCGTGGCAGAGGGGAGGGGGCGGGGAGCAGCGGCACAGCCACGTGGCTCAGCCACCCCGCAGCCCCTGCCGCAGCTTGTACTAAACCAACACACTAGTATAGTTGAAGAGGTCTACGAAGAAAGGCTGAAGGAACTCCCAGATCAAGTTTGGCATGTTGACAAGATAGTCATATACCCAGTTGCTCATGTGAAGCTGTTTTAGGACATGGGGGAGAAGGAATATGCTCAATAACTTGCAATCTCGGGCAGGGGCACCCTTTTGCTGATGCTGTTTTCCTCCCTGGCTCTTGGGCTTCTCCCAGGAAGATGCCAAAGGACCTCTCCAATGAGTGGTTTCCCAGGAAGTTCTAGGAGATCAGAGCTTACCATTCAAATCTTCTTTTGCATTCAGGTAAAGGACAGCAAATAGCAAACCAGCTACACAGCAACCACAGCTGACACTTGCCTCTCTTAAATCCAAAGAAAACTTTGCTTTCTAAACTGACATTTGGAGCAGCACAGGCCTTCTAATACATTCACCACTGATTAAGCTAGAAAGGCATATCATGGAAGCACTGCAAACACAATGTTTCTTGCACAGCTGAGACTGATCAGCTGCTTTCCTTGTCTGGACTCCCACTGGGCAGTAAGTTTTGCCATTGAACTCTGCCAATTCCGATGGAGTTGTGAGTACTTAACAGCAGCTGATGTATGACCCTGTCCAAATAGCCTCACTGGGTCATATTTTCCAAGTAATGAATCAACTGTGGGCATCCCTGTAGGAATGTGTTGAATTTTGTCTTGGGCTGTGTGTTTCTGGAGGAAGCCAAGTCTGGAAAATGGTGACATGCATTGTTCTGACATCTCCAGACACTACTGCTGTGCTTTGTCTTTGTTAAAGTTATACTTGGTTTTCCGACCAAATACTTTGGTTGGAAACTCCAGCTGCTTACAGAGTTTGGTTTATTCTTAGGCTTTGGACACAGCATCAGGATCCAGCAGTTGAGAAAGACCACCACAACCCACAAGTCCTGTCCAAGTCAGACCAATCAGTCATTTCCTAGCCCATGCTGTCGCAAGTAGCTGTTCTGCTTTCATATGCAGAACTTTGCACTTCTCTTTGACAAACTACACAAGTTTCTTTTGATCCATTCCTCAGGTTTATTGAAGTCTCTCTTAACTGAATATCTTACTTTTGGCTCTGTCTGCCCTCCCTAACTTAGTATCATCCATACATGCTAAGGGTATCAACCTTATCAACCAGGTCATTACTGAAAACATCGACTAATACCAAGTATTCAGCCCTGGGTTATTATTTTCTTTACTCTGTTCCCTAAGTTGAGTTGAATCGTTAAGTGACTAAGTGCCCATTACTGAGTCACTAAGTTGTTAACTGCAGCCCTTTGAACCTGTTCTACAGTCAATTTTCAAACATCTAACAGCCTGCTGATCCTGCCCATACTCCCTCAGATCCCAAATGAGTGTACTGTGTGAACAGTACAGGTGCCAAACACCTTACTAAATGCAAAGTGTACTGCATCCTGCATTCCTACCCTGTCTATATAGATTCTCTCTAATCTATAGCTCTGTGAAAGTTGCCAGTACCTAGACATTAGCAATTTTTATTGCTCTCCACCCATCATCATGAGTCAACAGAACCCATTTTATTTCTGATAGTTGCTCAGGTTTGGTGATTTTTTGAGACCTCTCTGTCTTCCCAAGCAACATTTTCTAATATGTCAGTCTGTATTAGAAATTATTTCCTTATTGCTCACTTACTGCAGTGAAGAACATTGGTTCTTATATTTCCTAAAATATATCCTGAGGAAAGATGACTTCCTTCCTCTTTGTGTTTCAAATGTTCGCAGATTTCCAGCCTCCTCTTTGAGTCAGAAAACTTCAGTATGTGCCTTCCTATTAGGAAATAGTGCCTAAACCTCTCTGACAATTATTGTTGGTCTCTTCTGTGTATTCTTTTGTTATTCGCTGATCATTACCTGAAGTACTAAACACTAGGCCTAAAACTTCAAGTGAGACTACACCATTCCTGACTACAGAGGAAAGTGTTCTTCACTTGTCTTGTAGATGTTGTCGTTATGTTCCTTTCCTAATACCAAGTAACATACTGTTGTTGATTCATTGTCAGCTTGTAACTGTAACCTGGAGATCCCGATCTAATCAGGTGCTAGTCTACTGCTACTGTCCAATATTTGTAAAACTGGTATGTTTCTTTCCAGGTGAAGTATCTTATGTATTATTTAAGACAGTGTCTCAAATTTATCAGTCATTTTTTTTATAAGTGAAATATCTCCCAACATTCTAGTATTTCTTCACTTGTGGTACCCATACACTTCTAAACATACCATGTAGACAACAATTCAAATCATAAATAAAATTACAGCAGGCCTAGAACTAATCCTTGCAGAACTCAGTTTGACAAAACATTTTTATTTCATACTTGACAATCACTAGCATTTAAATATAACTTCCTACCGGGGTGGGGAGGCTGTACTAGACCAAATTTCCCAGATTATTAGTTTCACTTCTATTATTCTAAAATGAAATATAATTAAACAGAGAGAAAATCTGTAGTGTATCAGCCAGCTTTAGGGAAACATTGCATCCTCTCCTGAGACTCTTTCTAAAGTTAATTTGGGAGCAAGCCAGTTAAGCATGGTTTTAATTTCTTCCCTTATGTCTTACAAACCCATGTCTGTTTTGAGTAGTGCAAATTCGTGTTTTTATTCATATCTTCCTTGAATCTGGCTGAGCCAGTAATTAGTATAACTCGATATCAATGAGATATTCCTTCCATAGGGTGTGTTGAGTCTGTAAACCTAAGCAATAAATAAACCTGTAAACCAGAATGTCTTTGTATGTGCTTAGTTCTTGCCCATATTGTTCAGGTATCTTAGGAGTAACAGAGTGGCTGCAGTGCAGAGCTGGGACTACTGCATATTACCATAGGTAAGCTTTCAGCATCTTATTTCTCATTACTCAGTATGAAAGGCTAGAACTACTTTTAATAGCTTAGGAAGTGACATCTAATAACACACACGTCCTGAGCGTCACTGAAGGGATAGGGTATAGATTTTCTATATTGATGGTCTAGTTTCAATTTCCACCTCTGACTGAATCAGTATTTGCAATCTGAGTAATAAAAAAAGAATTGCCATTTGACTTTATTGTGCACCTGGGAGAACAGACAGCAGGTAACATTGGTTCAGACACCACATTTCAATTTTTTCCAGGCACTCAGTGACAGTTACAGTTTGGTTACATTTCCACACTTTTGCATGTAGGTCCCTATATTTCTTTGTCTTTCTGCATTTACCTCCTTCCTCTTTTTCTTAACTAAAAGCACTACAAAGTCAATTGGTCTACATAACAAAGTAGAAGAGAATCCTGTTTGTACTGGGATTTCTGTGTGTAGTAATACTAATACTACTAATAATCATGCAAATTCTCAGTCTCAGGGATGGGTTGAGAGAAGTAAAATTTGGTTACAGAAGGATCTCTAATTCAAAGGCTTTCACAAGCTGTAAGGAATATTTTGGTCCTTTAGACTGTCATTTTCTAGATAGACAAGGAGATTCTGAGGTTGTTTCATTAAAATGCATGGCCCTTCTTTTTTGCTAGTTAGCAAATATTTAGCAGCTGTGGCAGGCGGGAGAGTCACCTCTCTCCACCTTTTGATCACTCCAAAATGTAAGTTTTTTTAAAAAGTAGCAGTATTGCTGAGACTCTAACTAGTCTTAACAAGTCCTGCAGTCATGGACAACATGATCACTGAGTCAAATCAGGGTAGTTCAAACTGGTCTTGACAAGCCTTGAAACTAAGGTCTGTGTGAGAGGTAACAATGTTTTTTTAAGCTACCTTTGTTTAACTACCAAAATTTTAAAAGTGGCAGGAGTGCCATTCAGGGTTAATCTGTACATAGCTTTCACATATTAACCTGGAGAAATATTATTTGCAAAATAGTATGGAGGGAAATTATTATTTCCCTCCGATCAGCACTGGTGAGCCCTGTCTGGAGTGCTGTGTCCAGTTCTGGGCTCCTCAGTGCCACAGAGACATGGACGTAGCTGGAGTCAGACCAGTGAGGGGCCACAAAGATTATTAAGGGGCAGAACCATCTCTCAAGTGAGGAGAGGCTAAAAAAGCTGAGATTGTTCAGCCAGGAGATGAAAAGGCGCAGAGGAGTCTTATCCATGTGTTCAGATACCTAATAGGAGAGAATAAAAGAGACAAAATCAGAGTTTATCAGTACTGCCCAGGATAGGAGGTTGGCACAAACAAAAACATAGGAAATTCTTCTTTAAAAGAAGAAATAATTTTTTGGAACAGGGTGCCAGAGAGGCTGTGGTGTCTCTGCTCTAGCTGACCTTTCTCTCAGCATGGGGGTAGTACCTATTGCATTAGGTGTCAGATTAGAAGGCAAAATATTTGTTTTTTAGGAGATGTGATTGCTCTAGCACTGAAGTATTTGTTAATATATTTTTGTTAGCTTAGTTGAAGTATGTATCTAAAAGGATACAGGCTTCTTTACTACGACAGTCCTTTGACATCGTAACTCTTCCCTACTATATAAACTTTGTAATAGGTAAATCAGTATTGCCAATATAATTGCAGCATGCAGGGACTTGACTAATGTCTTTCAATCTTAGTATGGTGTTTGTATTATTAATGTTGAGAATGATTACCTGAATGCCTGCCAAATAATTCTTCGTCAAGAAGATTGCATGCTTCAATTAAAAGTTGATAATTTCTTTGGGTCTTCACCATGCTAATGACAGTAATTTTAATTAAATGAGTGTAGGCTTTCAGATAAATTTGGCTAGTCAGTTTGTCTGGATCATTCTCATCCTGCAGTTTGAACATCTTACCTGCCTCTATTTATCTAATGTCTAATCTATTTCTCCTCCATGTGGAGCTTCTGCCTTGACAAGTAAAAAGTCAGGTGTTTTCTCTGCTATGCAGTTTTAGAAACGACTATGTTATAGGTGAACTAATTCTGTTTCAAAGATCCTTCCATTGGAAAATGCAACAGCACTTTACAGGAGCTTCTGGAATCTGCACTAGCATCCATACTGCTAGGCAAGGAAGACAGCCAGGGCATGTTGTGTGGTGATGAACGGAAATAAGTTTCTGTTTTAGGGAAGTATGAGTATGTATTTTAAGGAGGCATAAAAAATTGGTTTGAGGTCCTGAGATAAACAACAGACATAAACAACAACATTTGGACAGGGTGCTTGAAAAGGAAAAAAACAGGAGGACTTTCAATATTTGCTGTTTGACTGAAATTTCTTATAAAAGGAGTCCTGGTTTAAAAATTGGGGTTTTTTTCACATGGAAACTGCAAATCATTTTGATCACCAGCTCACTCTCAAAACTGTTTTTTTTCAAGTAATGTTGCTTGGCAGGAAGAATATTTCTCTATCAGGTTGAAAAGCTGTTTCATACTCTACAACTGATTTGCTAAGTTATGTGGTGGGTTGTTTGATTTGTCTTTTTCTCTTATCTGTAAAATACCCAAGGTAAAATCAATACTATTTGTAAAGCAGATAGTGATTGGCCTACGTAAAATCTGAGAATTGTTGTTTTGGTCCAGTGTTGCATTTAACAGCTATTTCCAGTAATGCAAACCTGAAAATTGTTCAAAGCTTCTGACAAGTTTATTTTATTTACTTAACTATAAAATGTCATTGCTGGGGCCAGGGGTGGAGAAATAACCCTATAAAAGCCTCCCCTTTTCACACCACCTCATATCTCTAAAGTTCCTCTCTGTCAAAAAAAAAAAAGATAACCTTTTGCATAAATGGTTGGTAAGATGAGGAAAACATTCACTGCTCCAAAGTAGGCCAGGAGTAATTCTCTGTTCAGAACAGAGCCAAGGTGATGGTTGAGGAATAGATACAATAAAGGATACTGACACATAATGCCGGAGGCCAGCTGTCAAGTCTTCCTGCATCTCAGACTACTAGGGAAAAGCAAAGAACTTTAGAAATACAACTCAAAACAGGGAACAGGGAACTGTTTAAAAGACATGTAGATCTACAAAGACCCATCCAGAACTAAAAGTGGGAGGAGTCCTAAATTCTGCTCCTTGAAGTCCTCAGATAATGATCTTCATCTGCTTTCCTTACAAAAACAGAGATGATCTTGTCCCTTTAAACCTTGTTGCAGGGTAGGGACAGCAATCCCTATGTGCTGTGGAGGGAGTTCAAGTGACTGCCTACTTAAAGAGCAAGATCCGAGAGCTGTTCTCCCACCTCCTTTTACCTCCTGTCTTTACCTCTGATCTGCAGCCTGTTTATGGGGGAAGGAAAGGATACCCCTCCTCTCCTGGTGGACTTAGAACAGGTTTACAAAGAACGAGCTTGGAGGTAAACTTGTCCAAATATGTGGATGTGAGGAATGGAGGTAGTGAAGAGGACTGCACCAGAGGTTACTGTCCACGCACTCCCAGTTGCTCCCAGCTTCCTGAGCTGTGTAATTCAAGTGTAATAAACCAGAGTCGCAGAGCTCTAACACTAAATCATCAAAGTTACAGAGATCAAGGCAAATTAAGCTTCTTCCAATCCTTATTCCCAGAATAATGTGTGTCACATTAAACAGACACAGATAGATGACAACCCTTCCCGTCTCTGTCTTTTGTATGCATCACTTACAGTCTGATCCTGCTTTATGCCCATCTCCACTCACCTAACCTGGAAAATAAGCATAATGCCCACATCCTGCCACAAGCAACTAACTTTTTACCTCTCAGAAATATATTCCTATTGTTCATTTGGACTACTAGCCCAAACTTTCAAATGCTGTGGCTACTGTGGATTTGATCTAATTGCTGATGAAGGAATGATGTCATGTTCATGAGACACGTGGCAGGTTTCACAGCCTTTCAGTCTGGTTTTTACTGCGGGGTACTGAAGAGCCTAATTTTTCCCTTTCTCTCCTTTTCACTTTCTCTCCTTCTCTCCTCCAAAGTATTTATTAGCTTGCCTGCATGCAGACACGATAAAATAAAAACAGAACTAAAAGAAAATATGAAAAAGTAACAGTACATTGTTTTCACTTTTTCTATTCTAATGTAACATATTTATCCTTGCCATTTTAATCTGTCTCGTTTCTACTAAAACTACTTACTATTAAGTGTAACTTAATCGTGTCTTCAACATTTAATATATGAAAATAGGTTCCAGGGCCTTTTGCAACATCCTACTTGTCTTCTAGAAAGTCAAATTCATACATGCTAGAAGAGATGCTCCTTCACTGAAATAGCCCACTGACAATTTACATGACAAATTTTTACAAAATACAATGGGACAAAATATTAGCTTTGTGCTTAATTTGTTCTTTTCAACCAAGGGAAAAAATATCTGGCTACTTTTTAATTAGAACCCAATGAAGGCTTTTGTCTTCCTATTAAACAAAAAATTCTCCCCCAAAATTAATAAAAGTACTTAAAATTTTTAATTACTTTCTGTTGTCACTTTCTGAGACTTAATAATTAAGTGGGATCATAATAATTAAAGCTGATGCTGATTTATTAGGATTGTCCAAAAATTATTTCAAAATTCTGAGGGTATGTATGAACACCTAGATTGGTGAGCATTTTTTTTTCCTTGAAACAAGAGAATGGTAGTTTCAATGAAAACTATGACCGAAAAAAAAAAAAAATCCCCAACACTCTGTGTCCAAATATTTATACATAATATTGAGGCTAAAGCATTCTGTTCATGCAGGCCACATTTCCAGAATATTTAATTTATATGGGAAAAACCGAGACTTCAGCTGGCTCTGTTAATGTTTGAGTAGCATATGATGCATATTTGTGTATCTATACCTGTTTGACATTTTGCCCCTACAAGTCTGCTTCTAACTTTTGTAAGTCTTAAGAATAAGAGTATATAATATTGTAACTGAGAAAGCGTTAAATTGGCAGTTTATCTGGAATGTATATGCATTAACTAGGCATTGACAGCTTCATTTTTTAAACAGACATTTCTAAAAATATAAAAATCTTGCTATTCACTAACAGAACAACATAAAAGATGCAGAGCTCTGGCAAGTTCCAGACACTTTTCAGCAGTATATATATCCCTCTAAAGGTCTCTTATTTTCCCCAAACACGAAATTCCGTAGAAATACTGTATCCTTAATAGTTAAAGATATGGTTAAGGGAGCCGAATCTTTATCCATATTCAAAGCTCAGCCATGAAATTGTGTTACTTCCTTCTCTTTGAAATCAATTTACGACAAAAATACTAAAGCTGCCCACTCGGTTTCTGTGCTCATCTGGAGAAAACCCTCTAAAGAATAAGACTGCATCACCGGAGAGATTTTTTATCTACGAGTTTTATTTTAATTTAGAAGGAAAAACAAAAGTTTGCCGTTCCCGGGGTGTCTCAGGCTTCCCAACGCGGCGTTAAACACAGCTTTTCTCTCTCATCTGGGGTCCCAACAGCAAGAAACTCCCCCATATGAAAGTCCACCGTCTTCTCTTCATTCCCTGAAGAAACTGGGGTGATTTCGTGGCACATATTTTACAAAAAACATGAATTTATAACTCCGAAGAAACACAGACTCGGAGGACGAAAAGCTCTTCCTGGCTAACAGTTAGGCGGGCTCTGCAAAGCACCAATCACAGATCACCGCTTCGCTATAAATTCAGGCATCGGGGTTACTGTAGCCCAATTACTTTCTTTTGATTAGGAAGAACTCTCAACAGCGATGTCGGAGACCGCTCCCGCCGCCGCTCCCGCTGTCGCGGCCCCCGCCGCCAAGGCCGCCGCCAAGAAGCCGAAGAAGGCGGCGGGCGGCTCCAAAGCCCGCAAGCCCGCGGGTCCCAGCGTCACCGAGCTGATCACCAAGGCCGTGTCCGCCTCCAAGGAGCGCAAGGGGCTCTCTCTCGCCGCGCTCAAGAAGGCGCTGGCCGCCGGCGGCTACGATGTGGAGAAGAACAACAGCCGCATCAAGCTGGGGCTCAAGAGTCTCGTCAGCAAGGGCACCTTGGTGCAGACCAAGGGCACCGGCGCCTCCGGCTCCTTCCGCCTTAGCAAGAAACCAGGAGAAGTGAAGGAAAAAGCTCCCAAGAAACGGGCAGCTGCAGCCAAGCCCAAGAAGCCGGCGGCCAAGAAGCCCGCCAGCGCCGCCAAGAAGCCCAAGAAAGCAGCGGCAGTGAAGAAGAGCCCCAAGAAAGCCAAGAAGCCGGCGGCCGCTGCGGCCAAGAAAGCTGCTAAGAGCCCCAAGAAGGCGACGAAGGCAGCGAAGCCCAAAAAGGCGGCGGCAGCAGCGAAGAGCCCGGCCAAGGCGAAGGCGGTGAAGCCCAAAGCAGCCAAGCCTAAGGCGGCCAAGCCGAAAGCGGCCAAGGCAAAGAAGGCGGCGCCCAAAAAGTGAACTATTGAAGTGGAAATACTTAAACCCAACGGCTCTTTTAAGAGCCACCCACTATTGTCCTGAAAAGGGCTGATACACTCCGTCGCCGAGCTCCGTGCCCGCAGCAGAGCTAACCTGACGCTGCTATCCCTGTGGGACGTTCGTATGGGGAGTGGATGGGACGCTAAGCTTCCGGCCGTGGAAGCGCTAAGACTTTGAAAAATAAAGTTTACATTCCCTGCGAAAACGCTTTTAAGGCTGACTTTTTCGAGCAGCGCAAAAGGATGTATGTGTTAAAGGGACGGCTTGGGGCGGGTATCGCTCGGGGGCGCGGAGACTTCAGTGCTTTAACCAGCGCGCTTCCTAACAGCCTGGGTGCGGCTGCCACACCTCTTAGTGACCGTAGCCGGGAACTGTCAGCATTCTGCTTCCTTGGCAACCATCTTTCCGCTTGGCAGCACTGTCGTGGGGCAGGTCTTAATTTCTGCGTGACCTCACCAACATGCTTTTCGAGAAGATAGCCAGGGCGGGTGGCGGGTAGAGCTACCAGCGGTTCTCTTCCACACCCTGCTGGCGGTGTGGCCGGAGCGCTGCCGGGCAGCTGTCCTGAGCCGCCGCGGGCAGGGCGCTTTGCACTCGGGGCTCCTGCAGAGCCGGCTCTGGGAAGAGAGCAGAGGCAGCGCGCCGCCGAGTTCGCCGCAGCACCGATGGCGCCGGGAGCTCAGCCTGCGGCCGGTTGTGATTGGCTGAGAAGAGAAGATGCCGCCGCTTATTGGCCGATTAGGAAATTTCGAAAAGCCCGCGCTGCTCCCGCGACACGGAGCGCCGCTCGCACTTGCCGCTGATCCCGGGTCCGCGCGTTCCCGGACAGCTCGTCCTTCCAAAGCGTCTACCCCGTCTCGGAAGTGTCATCGCATCTCCTGGTCTTCTTATCCCTCTCCGATCTACAAGGCTGCTTCCTGTCTTCATGTACGCAAAAGAAAAACTGTTTAAGCTTCACTATCCCAGGACAGCTACACAAAAACAAAACAAAACAAAACCCAAAACAACAACAGCAAAAAGTGCTGTTTTGTCATATTTTGGGGCGATTGCATTAAAGTAGTAGCTCTTGGAAAATATGTGAATGTATTTATGATGAAGTGTGTACTATAATGTACGGCATCTCACATCTCCACTGTAAAAAGCTTAATATTGCTTGAATTTAACCGGAAAATATTTGAACGTTAACATTTAAAGCGATCGTTAACACATTTGAATTTGCTCGAAGCGGCAAATGTCACAATTTCAGAGACCAATTATTAATCATTACAAGCTCTGATGGGTGTGATAGAATAAACTTAAAAATTTCTTTACGGTTTCTGAATACACTTTTACACCAAAAAAGATCGATACTGCTGTGATAAAGCTCTTTCAAGGACTATGTGGGTGGCTCTTAAAAGAGCCTTTGGGTTAAAACTGGCGGTCTGAGACGCTCTACTTGGAGCTGGTGTACTTGGTGACAGCCTTGGTGCCCTCGGAGACGGCGTGCTTGGCCAGCTCGCCGGGCAGCAGGAGCCGCACGGCCGTCTGGATCTCCCGAGAGGTGATGGTGGAGCGCTTGTTGTAGTGCGCCAGGCGCGATGCTTCGCCGGCGATGCGCTCGAAGATGTCGTTCACGAAGGAGTTCATGATGCCCATGGCCTTGGAAGAGATGCCCGTGTCGGGGTGCACCTGCTTCAGCACCTTGTACACGTAGATGGAGTAGCTCTCCTTGCGGCTCTTCTTGCGCTTCTTGTCGCCCTTCTTCTGCGTCTTGGTCACCGCCTTCTTGGAGCCCTTCTTGGGCGCGGGGGCGGACTTGGCCGGCTCAGGCATTTTGAGGGTGCTCTGCCTCTGCTCTGCAATAAGATCAGCAGCTGAAACGGTCGGAGCGCCCTCCGTTTATAGGGCTGTTATGCAAATACAAGACCTCTAACCGGTGAAATTCTATTGGACCTTCCAGCACGAAGCTGTACCTTTGCCTCTGATTGGTCACAATACGATCCGTCTTCTCATTGGTTGTATAAGCAATGACGGCTTCCAGCCAATCATCAAGCTCTAATCCCGCCCAGGGAAGGGATAAAACGGGAAGAGCGGCTGCGTCAGTTTAATTTTCAGTCCTGTTTCGAGAAGAGGGGCTGAATTTTTTCCAAGCGCATAAAGCATGTCCGGCCGCGGGAAGCAAGGCGGCAAAGTCCGAGCTAAGGCCAAGTCGCGCTCGTCGCGGGCTGGGCTGCAGTTCCCCGTGGGCCGCGTGCATCGGCTCCTACGGAAAGGTAACTACGCGGAGCGGGTCGGGGCCGGAGCGCCCGTCTACATGGCGGCCGTGCTGGAGTACCTGACGGCCGAGATCCTGGAGCTGGCGGGCAACGCGGCCCGCGACAACAAGAAGACGCGCATCATCCCCCGCCACCTGCAGCTGGCCATCCGCAACGACGAGGAGCTCAACAAGCTGCTGGGCAAGGTGACCATCGCGCAGGGCGGGGTGCTGCCCAACATCCAGGCCGTGCTGCTGCCCAAGAAGACTGAGAGCCACAAGGCTAAAAGCAAATAAGCTTTGCGAGCA
Source organism: Eurystomus gularis (assembly GCA_013400335.1). Classification (NCBI taxonomy): domain Eukaryota; kingdom Metazoa; phylum Chordata; class Aves; order Coraciiformes; family Coraciidae; genus Eurystomus; species Eurystomus gularis. The sequence goes on from VZZY01004282.1 coordinate 12,157, forward strand.
AAGCTGCTCAGACTCTAAGAGAACGTTATAACCCAAAGGCTCTTTTCAGAGCCACCCACAGACTCAGAAAAGAGTTGTGTTGCTTTCTTTACAAAAGTGCTCTGATGCCAAGTGTTTCTTATATTCTGCTTTTGTTAGGGAGCTAAAACCATGTTCTGTAGCAAAGTCTTAAAACATAGTTCCTACCTGAGGGGGGTGATATATTTTATTTCTAACTTGTCCCTTCTAGTGAAAGAATACTTAACTATATAATGATTTGTTAATACTTCTGTGTCTTGTAACAGATCAGTAATATGCTTGTTCTTAATATCTAATCTGCTCCACTGTTATGACTTTACAGGCTACTTATGGTGTGAAATACGGGGGGATGGTTAAAAGGCAGGAGTGGAAAAAGCTATGCATTATGAAAATACCCATCTCTAACCTATATAACTAGATTAAGAATGAAGAAGGGCTTCCTTTATAGGCCTTTGTTCATTAAAAGCTTTAAAGCTTCCCTGTGACTTATGTAGCAATAAAATGATAAATGCTTTGGAGGAAATGGCTCATTTTGGTCTAGATTCTTAATCAGTCAGACTTGTGCTGTAAAGCAACAATGTAGCATCTTTCCTTTCAGAAGAAACTCTTGCAGGACTGCCATGTTCCTGTGTTGTGTGGGATTTTCAAACTTGCCACTCTGAAATTCGCTCACTATGCATAGCTATTCCTCTTTTATCACTTAACAGTGGGCAGTATTATTTGAAGTAATCTTCTACATTGTTGGCACAAGTATCACCTGAGAGAACTCCTGTTAAAGCTATTTAGATTCACTGTTATAAAATATGAGAAAGACTGTCTAGCATATTTCTGTTGCTAAGATGTTCCCAGAAGCTGTACCTGATGGTCTTCAGCATGCTTCACTGAGGCCATAGCTCCCACCTGTGCAGCACCTTTGGCCTCCCCATCCCTTAGGGAGAAGGAGGAATCTTCTGGGCTTGGAGGAGGAAAAACACCATCTATAACAAGGTACTAGCCCCTGCACATCCCCACCCCACTCCCAAGCTGCAGCAGAGAGGCTTTTTTGGTAAGATTGTATCACAGCTGAAGTTGGATGTCAGGGATCATATATAGAGAGAAATAAAGGAAGAGGATTGTCTGGATTATTCTTATATTTTGACTGTACCTGTGCAGTAGATATATTCAGAACTGTAATGTTTTCATTATGCTTGTTTATTTGTCCTCATTATGCTGTGTTACTTAGCTACAGCTGTGTCTCCTGGCACTTAAACTTCTCTTCTGAAAGAACTGTGATGATATAAAACCTGTTTCAACATGCCCAAATTTTCTATATTTAGCTTCCAGAAGAGATCCCTGCATACATGTGTGTCAGAAGATGGCAATCATAGAATGCTTGGGGTTGGAAGAGGTCATCAAAGATCATCTAGTTCCAGCCACCCTTGCTGTGGGCAGGGATATCTTCCACTAGATCAGGTTCTCACAGCCCTGTCCAGCCTGACTTTGAACACTTCTGTGGATGGAGAATTCACAATATCTCTGGACAAGCTTGTCCAATGTCCCACCACCCTCATTACAAAAAATTGCTCCCTTAAATCTAAATCTGTCCTCTTCTAGTTTATCACCACTGTCCTTTGTACTGTTACCTATCTTTTTATCTGCATTGGTAAAAAGTCTCTCCACCTTTCTATATTAAAAGACTGCAATAAGATCTCCCCTGATCCTACTCTTACCCAGGCTGAACAACCCCAACTCTCTCAGCCTTTCTTCATAGGAGATGTGTTCTAGCCCTCTGATCATTTTTGTGGCCCCCTCTGGATCCACTCAAGCAGGTTCATGCCTCTCTTGTGCTGGGGGCCCCAGAGCTGGTTACAGTACTCCAGATGGAGTGTTACCACAGCAGAGTAGAGGGGAAGAATCACCTCCCTTGACTTGTTGACCAGGCTGCCATTTATGCAGCCCAGGATATGATGGGCTTTCCGGGCTGCCAGCATGCATCTCTAGATAAAAGCACCGGAATTTCAGAGAAAACCCTTGGGGATATCTGTATCCAGGAGCGAGATTTCTCTGTGAACAAATTCCTATATGTGGAAATAGGAGTTGGTATCACAGGAGAGGTCTCTGCCCTTCTTTAAGTGTAGAGGTAAGTCCACCACCTCTCTCCAAATTCTTCTTGTCCTCTGAGCAGAAATTCATTGTTTTCTTCAGAATTCCAAACACTTCACTTACTATTCTGCTCACCTCAATAACCAGAATTTCCCACACTGTGATACTGAGGCCCACGTCTTAGTATTCCCTATCTTTGTTCTTAACTACTAGTGGTTGTACCAGTTGTGAACCCTGGGTTGTCGTCACAATGATGAGGTCTCAAATGTAAGTAAAAATATCCTATAAGTCAGATGGATTACATGATAGGAGTGCTGGCAGCTCTAACGATATTAAAGACTTGTGGCTTTCAAGCAAATTCCACTGGATGAAGGAATGTGGCAAAGCAAGTTTAAATAACTGAGCTTTCTCTTGTTTGCATATACAACTAATAATAATAAAGAGGAAATCTTTACACTGGCTTAGCTGTATCATTGGGTTCCTTTACTTCTGAAGAACTTGTGATGCAAAAGAAACTTCAACCAAGCTCCCTCAAATGTTACAGATCAGTTATGTTTAGGGATAACTCATTAATGCAAATCTATATATCAAAAGTCTTAGAACTGCTTAGCTAACAAGCAAGATGAAGTGGTTTTTCTACCCCTTTACACCTTTACTTTGCAATGTTAAGAATTATGTACTCTATTAGAAATATCTTACATGACTTTAGTAATAAAGTCTATTACACATTATTACTACTATTATTACTATTACAGTTGTAGCAGATTCAAATATGGGTTTAAATTGTCATATAACCTCTCAAGAAAATTGAGCAACTTCACAGTTGGATATAATACACTGACATGATGATTTCTAACTAATAATGTACCTTCTTGTATAGTCATGGAGAGGGGTTGCCTTACTGCAACAAAAGCAATTTTCTCATAGGTTAATGAGGAAACAGGGTAACAGTCCTAATTAAAGCACACTTTTAAAGCTACAGTTGGTGGGGGGTTTTGTTGCTTTTATTTTGTTTTTTCAGTGGAGCAGGGTTTTGCAAAGGTTTTCTTTCTCTTATAGCTCTTAGTATTATGTGTCCAAACTCATGAGCAAAATGTGATTCCTACAATCTATGGACAGATTCTAGACTTAGATCCAAATAATAATTATTATCTCCAATCCACAGTAAAAGCAACTTCATTAGGCATTATACTCAGCAGCAAAATTTTCTTTTGACTTTAATTGTTTTTGTGTAAGAAAACCCTCTGGTTCATGAGAGAACCAGTAACAGAAACACACAGGAAACCTGTCTGTGGCCACTTACAACAACTTACAGGCAAGGCAAGCTTTAGAAAGTATGATGTTAAATTATAGCAAATGTGCTCCACACTTTGCGAAAAGGCGTTTGCAGTTATTCAAACTGTAAGCTGCTGGTCTCAGCCTCTGCATCACCTATTTCTGCCAGAACATTCTGAGATATGATTTTCCAAGTTTTCCAGTGGTTAGAGGGAAAAGTTTTACTGGGATACTCATCCTGCATTTAGGAAGAATTATGAAAAAAAATGATGGGTTTAGACACACTAAAAAGTTTTCTGTAATTCTTTAGGCTTCATTTAGTATTCAGGAGGTTGTTTATAACTGTCTCAGGAAACATATCTAGACACACATAGAATCATAGAACCACAGAATCATAGAATCATTCAGGTTGGAAAAGACCTCTAGGATCATCTAGTCCAACCTTCTTCAAACATCTCCTTAACCTCTTGACCATGTCTTGAAGCACCACAGCTACCCGTTTTTTGAACACCTCCAGGGATGGTGACTCCACCACCTCCCTGG
>VZZY01004283.1:11339-26042 GCA_013400335.1 Eurystomus gularis
GGGGCCGCCGCCCGGCGCCGCGCACCGCCGGAGGAAACACCCTGCCCCGGCCCGCCTCCGCGCGGCTCGCCTTCATATTTAATACATGCCTTTTCATCTATAATTCACGCCGCTCTGACTCCAGCCCTGTCTGGGCGCCCATTTACGCCTGCACACCTTTCTCCTTCCCCTTCCCGAAGGGTCAGCCGAGATACTGACGTGGAAGGAGGGAAGGAGCTGCGCCGCTGGTTTGGGTTTTATCTGCTTAAACATTGAACTGGAAAACATTCCTCTCAGTGGTTTGATAAATAATAAAAGCGATCATTTCGCCTTCCCCGTAAATGACACAGGTAAATTATGCAGCTGGCCACAAAGAAGCATCACATGCCTGGAAGACAGTGTAATAAAATGCCAATGTATTACAATATGAGTGACCTCAAAAGTGTGACGAGAAGATGATTATAGTGCATTATATATAGTGCATTATATGCAGTGCCTTTTTCAACGTTTTCTGAAGCATGAATGAACCTTCATTTGACTGTGCTTTTTATTGCTAGCTTTTCTCAGCTTGAACTTGCAAGCCGTATGACACAGCGCCTATCCAATTTGGAATGCCCAGGTTTGTGGCCTTTCAAGTATATATGTATACAAAAGAAAAGATAAAATCAGTATTTTACTTCTTCTGTATGTGGTACTACAGATAATTTACACATTTTAAGTTGATAGCATTGACTGGCTAAAGATCCAAGTTCCTGCCTTGAAGATTTTACATTTTCAGATCCATGCTCCTACCTTTAGACTCCCATATGCATCTGCACATATGATGCACCATTAACTAGTGGTGGAAGCTGCTCATATCTCGCAGAGGTCAGGAATTTGCATGGCGTGATATTGTGTGGTACATACTAATAAATGTATATACCCTTACTAGTCATACAGATGCAGACGCTGCATGTGAACATTGCAAGTCCTGTAGTCCCACGATGTGTAAAGATTAAACACTCTTAGTTTTGCTGTGCTTTGTATTTGTGCTCAAAAGGCTCCTGTTACAGATACACACGGAAAAAAAATTGATCCTGGCTTTGATGGCATCGAGTAAGGGTAGCAAACGGAACTGAATCTAATAATAGTTTAAGAAAAATGTTCATTATGTAATACAGAAAGGATGGCGAGAGCCCCAGCATTGAAAGTCAAGTAAGTGACATGAAAGAGCAACCTTACTGCCAAACCACTTAGAAAAAGAATTCTGTGAATGAATTAAGTATGCAACTCTTTCATCTTTTAAAATACAAAGCAGAACAGCCATTAATAAAGAAGATAATTAGAACTACTAGCATTCTGTGTAACGCAGACTGCTTTTGAAATACGGCATGTTTATGTATGCGTTAATAATGCCCACATTTTTCCTGACACTAGTCATATCACAGCGGTATGGCATCACAGACGTTTTATAGCCTCATTCTAGTAACATCACAGACATATAACATTCTTATTCTAATCACACCATAGTCATTTCAATGTCACATTGTAGTCGCATCACATAGCCTGGTAATAATTATTTAACTTTATTGCTAAGCTGAATAGTTTTCTGTTTGCTCAGGGATGACTTTAACTTGTAGTCAGAACTGATTAGCACATGCTCATAAATGAGCCCTTGCCATGTACACGGGGTTAGCCTCATGAAAAGTTAGGAAGAGAAAAAGTAACAATGAACTAGTGGCTGTTGGATTTAAACCCGACGTGGTCACATGTCACGATAATAGCATACTTTAACTGTTTTCTGAAGTTCTTTTAGAAAGCCAAAGGTGTTCACATGCAGATCAGTCATGTTAATGTTTCTGTGCTTGGTATAAAACGCTGTAGTTCTTTTAACTAATCATACATTATTAACCTCATTGAAGAGGCAGGTCTTCAGACTGTAGTATTTGCACAACAGATTGTCAAATTGAGGCCCAGCGTACCAAAGGGGCTAGAACTGTCACAACTGCTTCTAATAATGGGAGAAAATGAATACAAAGAGCTGAGCTGCTGAGCAGGAGTTGGAATCGCCCTGTGCAGCATTATGCCACACATTGTGGAACTACTCAGAAACATTGCCCATGTTCACTTGAGTAGCCATGTTTTATCCTCCAGTAATTCTTATTCGCTCACTCTTGTATTTGAGAAAACTGCAATATTTGATGTTACGTTTTCCTCAAATGCAGCTATGTACCATTATTTATACTGGTCCTTAATAGTCTCCTTTCTTTACCGTGATGTATTAGGCTTTTGTCTGCATATAAGAACACTGGACTCCTAATCACATCATAACCTATTAAAATGACTTCCGTATTATAGCATATTAACTATTCATCCACATCATTGCTTGTTATCTTTGCTTCCATATTATTATGTATCAAATTCTTTTCCATATCACATTTGACTCAAATTCTAGCATGCTAGAAACTGACTCCAATTATTCTGTACTAGCTATAGTCAAATTGCAGTAAATGGAATTGCTTACATTGTATCACACTGGCTACCCGCTCACACAATACATTATACATGAAACTGATTCACATTATGCTTAGCTAACTAAAGACTTTAATCTTGAAGTGTTGAGCATAAAATGCTATCATTCTTCACTGAACTAGCTCTGGTCACTTGATCATTTTGTACCTGGGATTGCCTCTTACAGGCTGTTATTATTAAAGCAAAATGGCTTTTCCTTTCCTGCAGTTCTACCACTTTCTATGGAGAGCTGATTCATATGCTAATGAGAAAGCTCTTACTTCATGCCATTGCACTGCAACACTGGAACCTGACTTATGGTGAACCTATAGCATGTCCCCTTCACTCCAGCATAGTAGAAAAATATGTTACAAACATTCACTTGTGTATTCAAATAGCAGATTATGTGCTAGCTATTTAGCAATCTTCAACATAATCCCTGGAGGCCTTGTTTCTTAAATGTTGCTTAAATCATTAGCAAATACAGCCTTGGTCCCATCTCCAGTAGGAAATATCCAAGGCTAAATTGTCAGTTCTGCCAAGATCTTTCAGAGTATATCTGATGTTGTCCCCAGAAAGAGCTTTGGAGTTCAGTGTGGCAGGTAAGAAGTGAGGACTTCCCCTGCTACAGATAGTATGTAATCCATGAGGTAGTCCATCTCCATAGGGCAGACATTTGCTCTGCGCAAATGAGCACTGGCATTGCTCTGTCCTTGACTCAGGCTTCTGCCACAGTTCGGTCTCACAGTGACCTCAGGAAATCCACTTCTTATGAAAAGTACTGGACCAAACAGCGATGCTTATCATCTGCTCTGTTCCTGAGTCCCAAAACTTTGGGGAGTCTGAAGACAAGAGATGAGAATGCCACAAAGGTGAGAGCAGCATACAGAGAGGATTATGGAGCTGGTTTTCTGCATATCCTTACAAGCATGTTTCTCCTTATAACCATGCTGCTTTTGTCCGAACTTTATACATCTAATAATTTGGATTTCAGGCGCTTGTTTCAGAGTTTTCTTCTCTTCTTGAGTGTAGGGATTGAATCTGGAGTCTTTATTTATGCAAGTAATTCAAATAAAGTCCATAAAAGTATTTTGTGTAATATAAAGCATATATAACTACAGCATTTCAAAAAGCCAGGTAATTTAATTATAAATTATATTTAATTAATGTACTCATTTTTATAACTTCAAAATATATTTAATTTTTTTTCAGAATGGTTGTGAGAGCTCTAGGAAAGGAAAAGCACTTAAGCAAACAGTTCAGGAATATATTAATCTGTAATCTTAAATAAACAGCAATAGCTAGGTCAATTAATGATGAATAATTTAAGCCAATTGAACTGCTGAGACGGAGCAATAGTTGCAGAATCGTGCCCTTTTAATGTGTCTTTCCTTAGGAAAATAAACTCAGTCCCTGGGTAATCAAATCACAAATGGGGCAGGTGACGACTTTCATTTCATTTGAATGGCAGAACTAAATTTAACTGAATTCGCCTTTTTTTTTTTGACTGACAAAGACGGCAAATGTCAGTTCATGGCTCTGAAGGGTCTACAAATGCACAAGCTGAAAACTGGCATTTTGCAGTGCCAGTGTTTAATCCCCATCACTGTACAATACAGCAAGGTGCCGAACTCCCATTAATTATTGCTGTTTATTTAAAGGTGCAGATTAACGTACAGACTTGAATTGTTTGCTTGAAAGTGTGTGGGGTTTTTTTCTCCCTGACAGGGCTTTAGTAACTACTTAGTAAAACAATAAAAATCAATTTGGATATGACAAAAAGAGAATAATAAACAAGTGTCGTTCAAAATGCAATTATTGGACTGCTTAAAAGACATGTAATTGCATGTGGCACAAAAAGAAAAAAAATGTTTTATTCTTCATTATCCTCATGTTAGTTATTACAATGGAAGTAGCTGATGAATCAGAATAGAGAAAAAGATTCCAAGCAGTGTGCTTTTGTTTAAGGTGTAAATATTCCAAGACCTGCAAATAACCTGATGTCTTATTGATGTTTTATTGTTTAAAAATGTGAGGAGGAGAAAGACAGGAAAAGAAGTCTAAAGGTTTTCAGACAAAACAACGTCTGAAGAAAGCTTTAGTAAAGCATTTTCATTTCCACCGAAACAATAATACATCTGATTGATGGCATTATGCTGATGCAATGTTGACAGGATCAGAGTGAGACCCAAAGCATAGAATGAGACCTCCTTCAGGCATTTACTTTGCTTTTCTGCTTTCAACTTCTGACCTGCTCCTTACTTGCACAGAAAATAGAAAATGTTCAATTTAAATCAATATATATATACTCACACTAACTTGCATTAGTGAGATTGACATCTTTACATCCATATTTGAGCCTAAATATCTTCTGTTTTTCAGTCCTACTCTAATGTCAGTCATGCTTCACCATTTACAAAAGGTTACTAAGGTAGTGAAGCTTGATTAAACTCTATGTCCTCTGGGAAAAAAATACTCGTTTGACATAGACATAGCTTCATTCTTTAAATCACAGATAGGCAGGGAGACAGATGACTAATTTCTGTTTAAAAGCATTGTGCTGTTATGATCATGTCTTTTTATTTCTAACACTTCTGCTTTTCTTAACATTCCAGTTAAACTAAGGGATCCACAGTTTTGAGATTTTATATTTTGGGGGTGGTATATTTTGCATTCTAATGTTAGAAATATTGCAAGAGCTATACACTTTCATTGAGCAGATTATGCCCATTGATTTACCGTGCATATGCACAGAAGGGAAGAACAAAGATTCCCGAACTGCAATTGCTTTTCCATGCCCCAGTGGCATGGCTGTGATTCTCAAAGAACCTTTGTTCTTCAGGACTTCAGAGCCATAAAAGAGAAGGTGTGTATCTTCTTCCTATAGGCAGCAGTACCCTGACTCTGTACATGCCACCATATTCTGGGGAAAGTACTTTGACGTAATTTTGGCTTTTTGGAGGCTAATTCCTCTCAGAGCTCTTCTTGACATGGAAGCCCGAATTCTGCAGAGTGCCCATGCAAAGCTGAGCCCAAAAGAAAGGATTAATCCAAATGAAATTACTCTTATTAAAACAATGGGGGAAAATTACAGGTCTGTTTTGTATGCATTCAGTGAATAGAAAATGTCACCAAATATCTTTGCATTCATTTGCATCCTAAAAGTACTTTGATTCTAGACAAGAGAAAAAAATTCTGTATGATCACAATTTGACTTCTCCATAGATTTTCCCTGTTCCATTCAGTGGCTTTATTGGCCAGGTTCCTTAATAGGCAGAAGTTACTTAAAGTCTTAAAGTACATGATCATGCATGTGGTAAGTTATAATGTAAACACAGTAAAAATAGACAGATAATGGAGCAGTGCTTTCTTTTCATGGGAACTTACTGGGCAATCATAATCAGAAAGTAGTTTTGGGGAAGAATAAGACAGAGAGTTTAATTGGTTTTCCGTGTTTTACTACTAATAAATCACTGCTTCTGCCTCCCATGTTGACAAGCAGCAGATGTTTCAACAAAAACTCCCATCAAAGTTAGTCATTTTGTCCTCTTCCTTATCAATGTTTCTGTCGCTCTGAGGACGACATGCCTCAGGAAATAAGTAAGCACCTATCTACAGGGGCATCACTCAGTCATGCTTAGACAATTATCGCAGCAAAACACACCTCAGACCGATCAATAATTGCTTTCCTTGTCAAATTTCTGGATGTCACAAGCAGCACCAAAGAGAGGGATCAGACCAGAGCAAAGCCTTGTCTAGACAGGTAGATTAGATTGCTTTTAGTCCTAACAGAAGTAGGAGGGTGCTGCGGTGGTCCACAGCAAAGCCTAACAAGGCACCCATCTCCCTCTGCCCAGAAACTGGCCTTGAGGAAACTCAGGTTGCATGAGAAAGGAAAAACCTCCCTCCCAGGGAGGACACCTTAGAATCAGAAAAATGCAATATTAGGAATCACTTTGAAGTGCCATAGTTTTTTTCCTGGGAAAGTTTGTTCTGACATATGCCAGAAAGTTGTTATTTTCAGATGGATTTGCAGGGATCAGTGCTTAGATTCCCTTTCATATCTCTGTCTTTCCCCTTTATCTTTTTAAAGCTTGGATAGACTGAAGGCCTTCTGACTGATTAGCTTGTATCTGTGCTTGCAAACCTGAGGCCTGTGATGAGGACGGGATGCTTGTTTCCAAGATATGATATTTTGGAAAACAGTGACTCAAGTTTATTCAGAGTCTTGTTTAGACATTCTTTTCCTGTATGGCATATTTCTATGTAACTATTTGTCACTCAAGACACTAAATTTGTGCAATAAAACAAGAAACCTACAGATTTTCTTGAACTGAAAGCTCAGATGAAATTCCTGTGATGCTAGGAGAAGGCACATGAAGGCATAATGCAAAAACAAGTATATCTCATTTCTGTAATTGGGAGGTTTTTACTTTCAGGCATTATGAAGTATGTCAGTCACTATAAAACCAGATTCACCCTGCCTATGCTATTATTATACACGTGAGGAATCGTAATTACAAAGCCTTTTTTTCCCCCACTGCTGCACAGCTGCCAATCCCCCAAAACACCTGTACAATTTAGTAAACTTAATATACTGAACATCAGTCATTTCAAAGGTGTACCTCACCTATTACTTAGTTCATTTTAATGTTCAGCTGATTCTTGACTGAGAAATGTATGCAGTCTTACTGAAGAGGATTTTTTCTTATAGCATGAGTGCCAGAGGACTTCAGGATATACAGTGAGAGTAGCCAGTTTTATTCAGCACAATAATATGCTGTTCATTACTGACAGAAATAAGATTTTTTTTTAATCCAGCAGCTATGAAATTCTTATTAACATGATTACATTTAAGTGAATGAAGAGACTGTCTCTGCTAGCCCTAGAGATACGTAATTTTTACAGATGGTATAGCAGGAATCTTTCTCTGTACACATACCTATGATACTACAGGAGAACCAGTGGAGTTGTGAGCCTTCAATTTTCATCCCCATTAAGTATGTGGTCTTGAGTCTTTGAACAGAAGGGAGAATGTCCATTTTGTGATCAAAATGTTTGTTCCCTCACTTTGGTCTGTGACGGGTTGGTGCTCTATACTTCTCTGTGGAACAACTACCCAGGTATTCCTCAGCTGGCTTCATCCATCACTTGGAAGTATTTAAAGTAAAATGCTCTAAGGTAAAAGTCAAAGCTTTTGCCAAAACTTGTCATTTTTGGCAGTGACACATCTATGGCTAAAGAGTAATCTCTCTTTCTTTCTTTTTTTTTTTTTTTAACTTCAATGGATATAAGCTTCTGATTAGGCCACAGAAGCTGAAGCTAACTGGTTCCCTTTTAAAATATCATATATTTCAGTTTTTGTAAAAATGGGAAAAAAAAGATTTCTTGAATCAGAATTGCGATCTGCCTGAACATGGGCTTAAAGGCACTTGTAACTCCTTTCAAGATCAGGACCTGCATGTCTTAGTAGTATTAAGAGGAAGTAATGTGGAAAAAACAGCTTGTCCCCACAAAATACAGACATGAGGCTCATTTTCATAATTCTTTCTTTAATTGTATGAAGTTAGCATTACAAATGATTATGTCAGTGCTCCCACATAGCCTAAGGCAGCTCTGATTTGAAGTATACTGTCACAAATTCTGTTCTCTTTAACATTGATACTGCTTGTTCTAATGTGAAGTAAATCTTTCATAATACTGTAAGACCACTGAGAAGATATATGCTTTAAAAAGTCAAAGCCTCGAAAAAAACATCTAAAAAAGGTCTTAGTTGTCTGAAGTAAGTTATGGGCTGAATATAGGCATCTGCCTCATAATGCAGTCCTGAAAGTCTGAACTTAAATGTCATCAAACCAGAGGGAGTTTTTCCACAGCTTGCTTCAATTTACATAGTCAAAATTTCTGAAAAGCTTAACTTCAACTTTTGTGGCTCTTCAAAAGCCTCTTAGCCTTGGCCTGTCTGCACAATGCATATCTCAAGCCCTGTCAGGATCGACAAATAAGATGCTGCTTCTCACTGGATAAAACAGTGCATGCTTAAAAAATCAAGCTTTGTGTAAAACAGTGTGGTTTGGTTTACCTTATTTTTAAGCACAACCGTGAAATTTATGTTTAAATTCTTTTAATATTCCTTTAGCCCAGAAGGTGCTTACTCACTTTTTGTCTTTATAGACTCAAAATCACAACTCCCAATTTCTGGAAGAACATTTTAGCCATGTCTCCTGATCATGCAGTTCACTTTGATAATATGATTAAAATCTTACAAATCTGGGACAGGTTGTATATGTGTGTGTATGCTGATTTCCAAGCATAGTGGAAAAGACTGGAGGGAGGGTCTTGATTTACATTTCCTGCTCCATGACCTGTGTATGTCCCTTGTATGAAACAGTCATTGAAGAAAATCCTGCCTACTCTCAGTAAGCCTGACCTCCATGAGTAACCAAGTTGCAGGTTAAGATACTCTGCTAATAGAGGGGTAGTGCATGCTCAGATCACACAGGGCAGAGGGAAAAAACCCTCTTGGCTCTCCCACTTCCTTGAAGAACTATAAGGAATTACCAATTGGTGATTCAAGTGCTCTTGGTGGTTCATTTACCACTTCTAAGAGGTCTATAATGGGTAATTCGAAAGCATTCCTACTAACAGCTACTTTCTGTTTCCTAAATAGGGCTCCCTCATACTTTAAGGGAATCTGTAGGGAGGTGCAAATGGAAAAGTTGTTCAAAATATTGCTGCAGCATGTACAGCTACATGCTGTACATGTGCTTGTGGATAAATTACCATGGTAGTTGCAGTTCCTTCTTCTCTGACTGGTTTAGAGGAAAGAGTGGCCTCTCATTCATTTTTGAAGGAGGGTATTTTGAATTTTTTCCCTCTTCCCTTGTGTTCTAGAGGCAACCAAGGTGCCCCTGTGGTGGACAGACAACCCGAGCATGGACATTTCAATGACTAAATGGCTTCCTGGCACTCAACCTAACCTAATTTACTAGCTCAGGTCCCATAAAAGTTACCCACTTACCAAAATTTTATCTACTATGAACTGTGTTATACTGAGGTACAGGAGGAGTTTCTGGTTGTTTTTTTTTTTTGTCAGAGAATGTCTTCATTATCCTGACTTTAAAAAAATTAGAATTATAGAGTAATTAATCCTCCTTGAAGACATTTACATCTAAATAGCAGTAACTGATCTAATGAACTCAAATTTACTGTGCTACAATGAATGTAGATCATGGAACAAAGACTAGCTGGGAAAAAAAAACATTAATATTTATATAGTGTCATTTTTAAACAAAGCCATCCAGAATAATTAAGTATGTGTATGTATGTAAGAAGGAGTTTCAGTAATTAGGAAGCATTTCTATGGTATTTTACAGCTCTGGAGGCAAGGAAAACTACTTTAATTGTATTGTAAAGAGCAGTCCTTTATGTTGAAAGAAAAGTACAGGATCTTTTATTTAGTTTTATAGATAAATATAGAAGCTCTTCTTGTTTTCGCTGAAACTGCTGAAATCTTGGCCACTGATAATCAAGAGAGCAGGCTTAGGCTCAAATAATACTTGTCAAATGCATTTCGTTCAGTTTTACAGGTATTTCTTATAAACGCCTGCACATCTTCTAAACGCAGTAAACAGTGTCATCTAGAGGATATTTTTAAGTACTGCATGTCATCGACAGACCAGCATCCTGTCTACAAAGGTTTTGACAAGCAAAGTGAAAGCATGAACTAGACAGTTGCCATAGTAATTATCTTTTTTTTTTTTCTTTTTTTTAATGTATTATTGAATACACTCTGCTTTCAGGACACCAGAAAGCAATACACTGTCACAACAACATACTTGGATTCCTCAAGGTTGTTCATTTAATCACAGGCATTTAAAGAAATTAAGCTAATATCCACTATTACTGTGAATTTTTGGTTTAGTTCAATTAAGGTGACAAAATATTATTTAAAATTGCCATAATATAAAATAAGGTAATAATTTCTAATATAATGTAATTTTGACCAGTGTATATTTCAATAATTGCCTTTAGTTATTTGTGCTTAATATAATGTAATTTAAATTGCACTAGGAAATCTATATTTAAAAAAATAATATCTAGCTAAAACCAGCAAATAATAATTGTTAAGTCATCAAACAATAGTGTGGGACTTATGGTAGGAAATGAGCTCCTTGAAAGGACTTAAAAGAGAGGCACATCTTGAATGTCATCTTACATTGACAACTTGACATTACTAAGAGGTTTCCAACCTTAGATGCAACAAGTGGCAACAATTAACAAAACCTTGTTCCATCAACAGGTGATGAGTTAGGTCTTCCTCTCCCTCTTTTTATAATTCAGTTCTGCCATTTTCTGGGCTAAAATCTTTATCAGACCTTTTTTTTATTAAAAAACAAAACAAAACAAAACAAAACAACAAAACCAAAAACCAAACCAAAACTCCAAACAACTAATTGGCCAACCTAGCAAAAAAACTACATCTGAATAATAAATTTCTAGGAAAAGTATTATTGTCTGCCTTAACAGAAGTTGCATTTTTTTCTGTCTAGACCACAAACATCCTCACAGCCTGCAACTGTCTGCTATCTCTGCTTTGCCAAAGAAAGACTTATAAATTTCATGTATTATTCCACTTCTGATTGTCAGTTTCATATTATTTGGCACTAATTTAAATGTCTAAGGCTGTGTCTAATTTCAGTCATGGGTCAGGCAAGAGTGCAATCTGGATAGAACTTGAGTGCAGTGGGTACGTTAGGATGTAACTTAATATCTGTTTTACAAATGAGCTGCATTAAAAACATACAATTGCTTAATGAGGCTATAATGTTAATTAAATGTATTAAAAACTATAATATGAAATAAAATCAAACAAGACAGTTACACAATGCAGGATTTTAATTATAAGAAAGTTTCAGTAAAGCTGTCAAGTTAACTAGTTACAGATAAAATCTTTGATGGGATAAAACTGGCTAAAAAGCAATTTTCCTTTTATAATACTGTCATAACTAAAGTGACCATCCATTTGAAGGTTGACATCACTTGCATTCAACAATAAGCTTGCATTTATATGTGTACATATTATGGGAGTAATGATAGTATTAGAGTGGTGACTGAGGTAATTAAAAATGTAACTGCATCCAGTGCATTATCACCTGACAAGAAAAGTTGCAAACACTTGCAGGACTGAAGCTAAAGGAAAGAGGATGCCTTCAGATTATGGTTTTCCTATTGTGGTGGCTCTCTAATAAAGTTTGGTGACAAGGATCGTAGGACCATAATCTTCTTTGTGATCAAGTAACAGTAGTAACAATAATTAAAATAATAAAAATGCTATTTCAAACCCATTCATGTAATCAAAAGACCTTGCTTTCTCAGATAAGGAAGAGACCACGGAGCTCAGAGTGCACCCAGTTACAAGGGAAAAGGTGGAGAGGATGGAGGAAGTGCACAGCATCCAGAACTTCTTCCTGAAGAGACAGCAACCACAGCCCTACAGGGACACGTGCTTTGTCAGGCAGAACTCTGCTGGATTTGGATATTTGCCCGGTAAATACATTTATAAGGAGAAAACAAACATGCTCCCGCAGTTACATGGAACCTTTCATATTTCTCTTTTATTTTCAGACAGAGGAGCACTGTGAGACTGACTGCTCCCTGCACAGAACTCGAGAGGCAGCATATGCAATACAGGATAAGTTTCTGTGCATTAGTACTTCTAACATGATCACAAATGTTTATATATCTCCAGAGGGTTTTGGTGTAGGAAGGCAGGTGCTCTAGTGGGGTACCTGGAGGTAAAGTGTGAACTCTAATGAAAGAAGTGAAAAAAGCAAACAGCTGGACTTCCTATCTCAAGATAGCTGGGGAAATGGAAATGGTCCATAGGAACATCAAATAGGAAAATGTGATCTCTCACAGTAGATCTTTTTTTTTTTTTAATGGCAAAGTAATGCTTTGTGCAGTTTAGCTGTAGAGATCATAGATGTTTAGGAAGCACTAGGCAGTAAAAGATGTGGGAGTATTCTGACAAGAAAGGCCTGTAGTCAGGAAGGCCAAGAACGAAGCTGAAATAAAGACAACACCAAGAAAGAATCTAAATTAGGAAACAAAAAGAGAAAGAGAGCAGTGTCTGTGTAAGTTTTAGTATAATTAAAATGAGATTTTTGATTGGTTGTTATAAAACCATACTTTCAAGCTTAGTTACTAGTTCAATATGAATATTTACATACACATGCTGGTATTTGATAGTATCACAGTGAAGCTGTACAGTTGTCAAGTTGTCAGTGGCCTTGACCTCTTAGAGGTCTTAGATCCTCCTTAGAGGATGATATAGTTCAATGTTAAAGGCACTCCCAGAGTGTCTCAGACTGTCCCCACAAAATAGCCTCAGTGCTTGTAAAAATGGTTTCTGTGTTCAGTGAAAAAGATCACACAAACACAATTGCCTGAAGTATGAAACCCCAAAGTAAATTTCTTGAGGTAGCTACTTCCTAAAATGTAACTTTTGCCCAAGATGAGTTTTGTTATTCATTACAAATTAATATTTGTATTAAAATGAGTGGGATGTCTGTGAATTATCGCCATGTTTAAGTGTTCTATAATCATCTGCACTGCTGCTCTGTTATATGCAATGTTGGGGGTTCTTTCTGTTCATAGGAGTTTATTTTTCTGGAGGGCAGCCAGGCATTTCCATTTCCACAAGTAGAGATCAATGGCAAAAATACCATAGTCTTTCATTAATTCATTTTTGGGAGAGACATGGTGCAATTTAAAAACTGTAGGGAGGAACAACCCTGACAAATCACATTTTTCTCTGCTACACTTCTACAACAAACACTTCTCGCTCCTATTTTTACTTGCTCAGTAATAGTTAATTACATGCCATATTGAAAATCCTCCATTGCACTGACAAACAGTTGAGAAACAGCAGGAGTTTATGAAGCAAATACCTGCCCTTACATACCAATTCATGGAACTGGGAAGCTCTCTTGCAGACAGCAATAAAGATGAGGGTAAAGAAGATAGTGGGGACAAGCTTTAGCTGATGGTGTCAGAGGGTTGCTGCTGGAACCATCTATTAAATGTGGATTCCTGGCATTGGACTAGATAATCACACTGAATTGATAGGATAGCACAGCTAGAAATGGCAGGAATATGTTTGCTGAAAATTTATATCAAGGTTGCCTTGGAGCTGCCGGTTGTCTGTAGAGATCCATTTTGTCATAAACATCTGGAAACTTACCATTTCTGACTGCTACTGGTCAGTTGTAAACCCATCTGAAACTGCTGCCATGTCATACCTAACACTGGCATCAACAGGTCTCAATAAAAGAGCAAGGCAGGAAGTCACATTATGATTTGAGGAGCTTCATATACTCAAACGGCAGCTTTCGAAGTGGCTTGTACTTGTTTGGGGTTTTTTTGTTGTTGTTGTTCTTGTTTTTAACTTTTTCTCTTCATTTCTTTAAGGAAAAGGCTAAAAAAATTGATTTTGTCTTTTTAGCTTTTGTCTAAAAAGCTCTATATTGGGAACACTGTGCAACCACAAGAACTGTGAACATGAGAGTGCTCATGTTTCTGCTGTTTGCACTGGCAATTTTAGAGCATATGTGTCCATTAATAATTTACAAACATTTTAAGTATGGAGGTACACATTTAGACCTTCAGGCTTATGCTTGCTTTTCAATGATACGAGGAGCTCTGTTGTATGTGTGTTTGATCATTAGTTAGGTGAGACTCAAACAAGCTGAGGCTGTGTCAAAGTTGGGTAAAGGCTGCTGTCGCGGTCGGGCGCGCAGAGGTCCGACCACCTCCCAAAGGGAGAAGGGTTGAGGGTAAATTGGGACATCTCCCCACCAGGCTCGCAAGCAGACACGGAGACCGAAACGAGTACTCAACAAGTTTATCACTAAATATATTCTAATAAAACCTTATTTACTCTATGGATAATATTATGGTATTAAAGAACACCACGTCCACCCATTCACTCCCCCTCTCACCCACCGAGAGATAAGGGCAAATAAGGACTTAATTGTGTCAAGATACGACCTGTATGTGTGGATGGTGCGTGTGTGTGCATGTGTGTGTCCTTCGGCGTTCAGCGATGGTCTCTGTGGAACGGCGACGATGCCCGACCGGCAGACCTGGACTGTTTCCAGTGACGTCAGCAGCTTGCAGCTTTTCGGTGCGATTGGAGTTTCTCTCTCTCTCTTTCTCTTGCAGCTTGGAGTG
>VZZY01004283.1:26113-45831 GCA_013400335.1 Eurystomus gularis
AGGGGGCTGCGCTGACAGCTCAGTTCAGTTTCCCCCCCCTCTCCTCGCTCCTCTCCGGCAGCGGGGGAGGGAGGGGGGGGGTGCACTCAGCAGGAGCGATGTGCTCCCTTTGTGCAGTGAGGCGGAAAAAGAGAGAGATTGTTTACTTTTTCAAAATTTATGGCTGGCGTTATCTTGCTTCCGGTTTCCTGGAGGATTTATGGGAATCGCAGACTAGATTTATGGGAAATCGAGTTCTTTTCGCTCACTGTTTTAATAAGGCAGAAAAATCATGTGGTTGGTTCACCACAGCTGCATACTCCAGCATGTCTTCAAGTCCTCACCACTGATCACCTAGTTAAGGGACCTTGCTGTAGCATTCTGTGGCTCCCATTTAGTCTATGTGCTCAGATTTCTTTTATGAAAAAAACAAAGTGCGGAGGAAGGAAAAAGGTGGAAAAGTTCATAATTTTCTGCTGTGGAGTTCAGCCTGCAGCAGACCTATCTACCCAGACAGTAATAGTAATCTAGAGTGGAAATACTCCGGATTTGTATTCCCACATTCCGATGGGATTGTACTTCTGAACATCAGATTCCAAGTTGATTAATAAATGTCATGATCTTCTGCAGGGGTCTATCTGAAATCTGAAGGCTTTACATAACTGCATGCATATTATTTGCAGAAACAGGCCCTCGTGGAACTCCCCTCTGCATTCATATGGTAAGAAAGCAAATGACAAAAAGAACTCAGAGAGAACAAAAGGACAAAACCAAAGCAAACTAAAAAAATGTTGCTTAGCAATGCATCCTGTATCACTCCAGGGAGATAGTCTTTGGCACAGATATTTACATGTTATGAGCAGAATTTGTTAAAAAGCAGAGAAACATTTGTGCAAAGCCAAAAACATAAATAAATAGTATATTGCAGATTTTTTCAGTGCTGTAAAGATCAAACTAGAAGAAAAGATGCAGGAAAAAAAAGCATGTATATGTGCATTTTTAAAAGCATTTAATTTGGAAAAAATAATAATAATTATTATTATTTTAATTTCTCTTACTTGTCCTTTCTCTTCCTACCCTATTTTTGCCATTTGGTTTGAGTGATTGTTCTGTTACAGTTTATTTTTATATTCATAACTTTACACTTATGAATGCTTCAGAATGGTGAAAGAAAAAATTCTTTAACTTTAAAAAATTGAGTGGTGGAAGAATGAAAGACTAGAAAAATTACAGAGCTTAGTATTTCTTTTGGTGCTTTCATGATTGTGTAAGGAACTGAGGGTTGGGAAGAATGGAAAAGGTGGGAAAAAAATCCTTCAACATTGATCATATTATTGTATTAAATTACAAGGAGCAAGAAAATAAAAAGAAGGTAACTTGAGGACATTTCAACGTTTGCATTAATTACCATCTCCAGATCTTTTGAGGATTATAACTGAAAAAATCTGTAGGAAAAAAAAATCTATAGCAATTTTCTTCATTCTTCCAGGTGTTTTTTTTGTAGAAAGCCTTGCCTATTTAGACATCTCCCTTTCTCCCATTTATGGTCTCCTTTCCAGCAGACTGCTACAGACTTCATTCCAAATTGGTGACGGTGGACTTTTATTCCTTTCCCTTCTGGTGCAGCACATTCAAATGATAAAAAGCCTTATCATGAATATACTCACTGACTACATGAAACCCAGGCATCATGCATATTAACCTTCCTCATAGGCTGATTGGTGCCATGCTTTAGGTTACAGGTTTCATAGTTTCCTGTGAGGTACATTTCCTAGTGCAGCATCGTACACTGTCCAAGGTGTATTTCACAGCTCTTTGTAATTCCATTTTATCTCAGCATTTTAACAAGTGTAATGCGTAGTATTTTTAACAGCAAACTCTTGCTAGGAACATTTTACAGCATAAACTTGCATATGTATGAAAATATATAGAAATGGCAGGGCACAGATGAGGCAGGAGGTAGAGAATATTTTTAACCTCTAACATTCTCAACACGGTGCAAAACTCTATTTTATAGTGGAATTTGTACACGTCTGACAAGCATAAAAAAAAAAAATTGAATTTAAGGCACAGAAAGTGTCATATTTTGGCTCTAGTATTACAGGCAGAGACATCTTGCTGTTTGTGCCAGTATAGATAACTATGTTCTTTTATCACCGTAGAAGGAATCCTTCTGAATAATAAAAATCCTTAGTACCTTCCTGATTTGTTCTTAAACAAGCAAGTTCTCAGTTTCCTGGCTACACAAGTGAATGACATTTTGCAGTGTAAGAAATGTGGGAGAAATACACATAGGATTAGTTGCTTGTCCTCCAATAATCTCTTAAATTCTTTCAGCCTTTTCTACTGTTCACCACCCTGTCACCATGACATGTTAAACAGCCTGAGTTATTTGTTTGTTCACAGTTTCCATGCACAGCGTGTTTTGTTGAAAGGCTGTGCTGGACAGCAAGGTCAAAAGCTGCTGCTTTGTTTTGTCCTGGATTTTGCATCCTCTGAAGGGAGAGGAAGATGGTGTTATCTCTGAGAGTGAGCTTAGAGGCTTTGCTGGAAAACCTTTGGCAAGTGCAGGGGTGGAGTAGGCAGGGAGCCTGCAGCTGGCGTTCGAGCCAGCGAGAAAGCAGAGAGCACAGACACAGAGGTGACAGAAAGGAAACTTTCTGAAACAGTCAGAGGGCGTCTGCTGCAATCCACAGTGAAAACTGCTGGATGGAGAATAAGGTCAGAAGGAAGGACAGACACAGTGGCTAGGGGAGAGATTTGCTTTCAAATGGTATAAGCTGTTTCCCCACAAAATCTTCTTTTTCTCTATTGTAATAGTTACCTTATCCTACCCTGTGACCTAATGAAAAATTATTTTTAACACTCAAAGCCCTATTTTGTGGTTTGACGTAAGGAACAACGTTGGTACACCTACCTCATGGCTCTGGCTGACTCAGTGTCAAATCACACTGACCAGCAATTTGCACAACGAACAGCCTCTCAGCTACAGGACAAGAGGAAAAACTTAATGTATTGCCAGTCTACATTCAGGAGAACTGAGATGGAAAAAGACCTAGTGTCAGTACGGTTTCCCAAAACAGGGAAGGGGATATGAAGGTAACATTTCTGAACCGAATGTAGGGGAGAGTATTTCTTCTCTAGTGCCAAGTCAGCTGCTGCTGGGAGCTTATTAACCTCTGTGTATGACCATTGAGGAATAAATTCCTATCAGTTTAGAAGGCATTGAAAAATGTTATAAGGCAGAAGATGGAAAAAGACATGATAGGACAAACTGAGAGCAGTCTGAAGGGCACATCTTTTCATTAAGCCTGCTGAACATTGCCGTAATATGGTTAATAGCAGGCTGCAGAGCTTTCCAGGGTTTTGTAAATAACTCGCTGTTTCCCCTGTTACAGTAAATATGCAATATATGTTTAAGACTGAGCCTTAGACTTTAAGAACCTTACCCCTCATTCCTTGTTTTCCCACAAATGTGTGCTCTCAAGCACAAACACCTCTACTAAGTATATACTAATAGACTGACATTGACATAAATTTTATCCAACCGTTCCTAATTGCCATTGGAAAGTTAGAAATGTGAATAAAAGTGCAGATACCCTTGTAGAAGCAAAAGGAAGTCAGTCAGACACTGGTCACAAAAGTGAGGCTGATAGGAAAGAAAAATACTGCCTTTCAGTAACTTTTCCCCTCCCAAAGTTAAGTATAACCAGTTAGATAGTAAATATGCTAATATTATTCTAATTTGAATGTGGTTTTTGTAAATGTGGGAGGAAACCACATAGGAAATAACTGCAGAAACCTGGACAAAAGAGAATCAGGTTCATCATGAAAGGTGCATAATAGATGAATGAGATAATCTGTTCCATTGCAATTCTGGACTGAGATAAAGTATCTATGCATCATCTTAACTGTGTATGCCTAGTAATGAGGTATTCTCTCCTGACTTCAACATTTGTTTTTTTTACAGACCCCTCTTTTTGTGGGGATGTTTGGGTTTGTAACGGGTTCCTCAAGGAAACAAGTCAGATGATTACTCAAAGCAGGAAGGATTTATTCCTTGTGAGTATAATAAGTGATGGTATCAAAAGGTCTTTTCTACTGCTTGCCAAAGGACTGAATAGACCCTTGCCATGATCTTAGGGGCTGCAGAGAAGAGCAGGTGGGTACAACCTGCACAAATTTTCCCTCCACTGAGTATACAAAAAAAATATAGTTTCTTGTAGCCAAGCTTTGGACCTTTAATTCAAAAAGGAACATACTGAAAACTTTTATTGCCCATAGGTTTCCAGGAAAGAAGTTAGAGAGAAAGTCCGTAGGTTGCCTAGACTGCAAACTGAATTGATGTTCAGGTTATATACTTTGGTGACTTGTGTGCATCCTGTTTGTCATAACTTCAGTTCTTTTTTGCACAGGTTTAAGTTTTTTAATGTATAGTTATCTCAGACTATTTTCTTAATAGAAATTATTATACACTTCCATTTTTTGTACTTTAAAAAGACTACCTTTTGGGAATATATTACTGGTACATTAAAAATAAATCACTCTTCACAAAATATTATTACATAAAACTTAAGTAAAATAGTGCATGTTCAGTTTGATAAAAATAAAGATAAAATCAAGCAAAAGTTATTTTCTTCAGTACTAAAAAAACAAGATAGGCTATGTGATTGTTTCTCGGTGTTTTGGAGAAGTCTCTCACCTCTGTCAACTGAGCCATTGTGATGCTTTCACAGATAACATGAAAACATGTTATCACTGAGTAATTTCTGACCTTATTCGAAGACCTCTCTTTCTTTACTTTAGTCATCAAAAAGCTCTATGCACTGTTGTGCAACACCCTTGGTGCTGACAAAACTTTGTTGCTGGTGAGCTGAATCTCCAGCGCAACAGTAGGTAGCTACTGATCAATAGCAACCGAAGGTGACACATTTCCAGAAGACGTCAGCTGTGAGCTTCTGAACTCTCTGGAGAACTAAGAGTTTGGCATGAGAGACACCCAGAATCTTAAATAGCCTTTTTTATCCTCTGATTCTATAGTTATTACTGATCTATGCAGCTTTGCAAGCACTCTGTCTTTCCGCCAAGTAGCACTTGCTTCATGAACGTCAGAATGGCACTTTAAAAGGTGAATATGATCCAAGCCTTGCTGCTCCTCATTGCTTGCACATTCTCCTCCACAGTTCCCAGCTCTTGTTGCCAAAACTATTGTTTCTATCATTAGCTTTATTACCGATCTAACTTAATTAGCTAAATGACATTATTTAGTGGCAAGCACTCCAGTACATCTCCACTAACCATTGAATACTTAATGTGGATTTTATTCATGTAGAGAGGCTGGCAGGTGGGCAAAAAAGAGGTGGACAGACGACAGAAAAGCAAGTCCAACAAAGAGGCCCTTCCCACCCAAAGTGTTGAACCAATAAGGATGCAAAATGAAAGGACAAGGAGTGTTTCCTAAGGTGGATTTCATTATAGTCTTTATTCTTGAGGCACAAGAGTTAATTGCTGTCAAGAAAAACATGCTAAGATGGCAGATAGGCAGCAGATGATGTATTGACTGAAACCTGATTTCTAGGTGTTCTTGCCCAGACACAGAAAGAGCATCTGCTAGCTACCTCTTTCCTTTCCTGTATTTATTCCATAGAAGAGCAACTCCTAGGTATTTTTCAGACAGTTGTAGGAGTGGCCTCTCTCATGTGCTCCCCCTGGAAAATTTTCATGGGGTAAATAGGAAGAACAAGACTCCAAAGAGTTAATTGCATTCTCCTAAGGACAGCACAGCACACACAGTACCACCTAGTGTGACTCTGCTCAACATGCAACAGTGGATGACCGCTACAGGATTTTATTGTATTGAGTGTCAGTGGCATCCAACACTTGATAGCTATCAAAGAGCTGTTTATGTACTTTCCTACACTACTTTGATGAATATTGCACCTTGGCTTTCATTTCCCTGCATTGCTTTTTAATATAACTTGTAATCCTGTGAGGTTGACTCAGATCAGCTTTATGTAAAAGTGTCTTCAAGGTCCTTCACTGTGTATTTAACTGTTGCTTCCTTATGCAGAGGGTAACTTTCCTAGGTTTTTCTATCTAGATGTGCCTCAAAAGGCAGAGTTATGACCCTTTCACAGCTCAGAAATCTAACCCCTTTGCTGCCAAAAGACACAGGGAGTTTTCAAAGTCCTGTTAAGCACAAGCTATGTGAAGATAGATCATACCAGGCATATTTGTAGGGGTGTGACTAGATGTGTATTTCCCACCACAGAACAAGCTGGTTATCTGCTAGGCTATATAGTATAATATATTCTGACTGAAAACCGATTCACATCTGTAGAGGAAATGGAAAAGAAATCGTGAATTTCAGAAAAGAAAGTAGGAAGAAATAGACCTGGGTATGGACCACCAGTAGTTGTAGCACAGGTCACAACACACTTTCTTATAACCATTGTGGCATGTGCAGAAAAAAAAAAGGTCAGAAGCCACAACTCAGTTGAATTGTTTTAGACATCTGTGGTTTGTGGCATGGTCATCCTGTGAAAGGATCTGAAATTTCAATTCACAACATCCAGTCAAGGCCTCTCACATGCTGAGCACCTGGCCAATGTGCTAAAACAATCAACTGAAGGACCAGCAGCATCTAAAACTATAATGCAAGGCAGGGACTGAGCAGGACAGACTGATGATGCTTCTAAAGTCCCTTTGGAGGGACTTTGCTGGACTCATATGAGACTGTTTTAATAGGAAAACCTTAACAGTCACATCTTAAATATTGCCGTGCTTTATCTCCACATTTTGTCTTTGTACATCATATATAGTTGAAGAATTCTTCAATTTTGCAGCTGTTATAATTAGCAAGCTAAATGATTCTGCTTTTAAAACTGTGAATAGCAGTTAACTGCTAAACGTCACTGCTGTAAACATTGACATCTTAAACCCTTTCATTGTGAGACTGCCTTTTCTTCCCTTGCATATACCTCTGTTAATAACAGTCCCATGTCCCTACTCAAATAAATGGCTCATCAAGCAGCTCCCAACCTAGCTGAGGCAGTTAGTAGTCAGTGGTTTCCTAAGTAATTTTTCTCATACATTTGTTTATGTGTTAAGAGCCTAATTTATCCTTCCTCTTTTCTAAAACTGTGGCTGTAGTTCACCCTGAAACTTCTCAATGTATTTTGCTGTGTTCAGGGGAGTAAAAAAAAATAATCATTTGCAGATAATTTCTCTCATCTCAGAGATTATTTTTGACTACCAGTGCTGACAGATATGTAATTTTTTTTTTTTTTTTTTAAAGAGGAAATCTGCTGCGTTTCACGTATGGGTGATTGCATTTCATTAATATCTGAACTCATTCCTTTGTTTATAAAGAAGTTTGCATTGTTTGATATGAATGAAACAGATAAAAGTTGTTGTTGTTACCAAATCAAATACATTCCTGGTGAAACTCCACTAGTTTTATCACATTTCAAGAGGGTGAAATCAACCTAATGCTTTGAAAAGCATTCTTAACTAGAGAAGGACTGGAAATAAAGCATTTTGATATTTACAAATACTGTGTATTGCTCATTAATAAAGAGGAAGCATATTCTGCACACCTATGACATTTCACTTACCTTTCCATGTGAATGTAAGGCCATCAGAAATTACTACCTTGAATCTGCATCTCTGTGTACGTCATCGTAATTATAGTATAGTAATATGTTGAGATTCAGATGCTGTGATGCATATAAATGCAGCATCATTTCCTTCTTTCTCAGGTCATCAGGGAGATTGAGAGGGATCCAAAGAAGAGCTTCAGTACTGCAATATCTAACTTCTGAAAGCTCTGCAGACAAACTATATTTTCTCCCTTTTCAATGCTTGGGGAAAATGAGGTGTCACAGAAACTTGCAAGCTGAACAGGGATTTGCATGAAACAGTCCAGCTCTTTGAAAATACTGAGGATAGAGAAGGGTAGGACTTCAACCCCTTCCTCAAGAAGACATGTCTCTTACACAAGCATTCTCTTATAGAAGAGCATGAGACACCCCTTTTACACGCTGCTACCCAAAACCTGACAAATAAAAACTGAACAGCAAGAAAGCCTGCAGAAAAGTTCCAGCAACTCTCAACATAGCAATAGAGTCTCATCTCAAAGGAGGCTGAGGTTAGAAGTGAGGATTCAGTTCTCAGAGTCTCTGTCCTAGGAGACTAAGATACTGGATAAAAGCATTTTGTGTGATACTGTTCAAAGATATAAGATAGTTGACCAAACTAGAAGTCCCTGGTGAGACCAGCCATTTAACAGCCATACCAGGGCATAGGCACAAAGAAGTGTGGTATCATCAAGACCTCTATTATGGAGATCATTGGACAGGAAATAAAGGGTCTTCAGTTGCCTATACAGATGCAGGTGTCAGTCTAGGCTTCTGAGTAACATAGTAAAGCCACAGTGTCAGTGCTCCGTGTTCAAGTCCCTTTGTAGATATAGTGTAGTATGACAGTAACACAGTTACAGTACTTCCAGCACCAGATATGTTTCTTGCAGATCACTAGCATACAGTCGAAATTTGTTGTGAATTCTTTAGCACTGCAGGCTACATTTTTTCTTAAAGTCTGCAGATTCCACAAGCCTCCAGTATAAGCTGTTGTCATGTCATTAACATTACACATTTAGGGTATGGACAGCCTCAGTTTAAGACTTCTTGTTTACTAAAAAGATGAAAAGGTGCTTGTAAGTAGCTGCCTGTGATCCAAGCAGCATTGACAATAACAATTTCCTATTCTCTTACTATTTTTTCTGCTTTTAAGCAGACTGAAGAAGAAATTTAAAGAGTGTGCGAGACTCACAGAGGTCCATGTAGCTTGTTGAAAGATCATTAAGAAATTGGTAGCAATGTTTAGGAAATTACTAATATCTTCTTAAATAAAGCTTTCCCTTTTGATAAAAGCCATTTCTGTTTGCCTATTGGATTCCAAGAACTGTCAGAAACATGAATTTAAAATACAGAAATATTTTAGAACAAAAGGCATATTCTTAGTAAGGCTTCTGCTACTCTTAGATCCATCTGTCTTCTCAAAGAAATTTTGTTTCTTTCTTCACCTGAAAAATACCAGAATGAGCAACAAATAAAAATGATAACAGGACAGAGACAAATACATAACAAAATATAAGCAAGAAATAATTGCAGTGCCTCTGCAGAGACAAGTATTTGAATTAATTTTTGAAGCATTTTGGGATCCCTGTAAAATTCAGCAATTTATGAAATAAAGAATTATCATTGATGTAAACTGCAGCATAATTTCTAAATGCCTAAAGAAAAAAAAAAAAGAAGGAAATTTGATTGAGGAGTAAAACTGTTTAAAAGTTCAATCTGAACAAGTTGTCCCAGCTTATTCCTTTATTAATCAAACTCTATATGGAGGAAACGTGCTGAAGGTATCAAATAATCTACATTTAGGGACATATTGTATTTATTACTGCAGAAATATTCAGACATTTAAATGGCAAAGAACTATGGAAAACCATGTACCAATTTTGTGTGTCATAAAATTTTGCTGTTGAGATCAGTGGAACTTCCAGGTGTAAACAGTGTCACAATTTCATTCCATACCTTTGTATTTGGATGTCACCAGCAAAGAAATTGATTTATTTTTTAATTCTTGGGGGACCCTTCCAGACGTTAGACAGAATGATTAGACAGATCAACAAGAAACTGCAAATAGGATTTTTCTGTAGCTTTGGTGTTACTGAAAATGGGACATAACTGCCAAAACTATTGCTTCTGTTGTAGAACAAATTCTCCTCTGATGTAAAATGACACTATTCCATTGACTGCAATGACGTTACACCCAATTTACGCCAGAAAAATATGTAGCTCTTTATCCATTTATCTATAAACTCGTTGCTGTGACTTAATTTCAAATGAATTATATTACTGTTCTTGGTCTGTGCCCTTGTAGCACTTTATTACTTAGAAGGCTAGTTCAGCAGAAATAAATAAATATGTGATTTGCAGTCTCAGCAAACGTCCTAGCCAGGAACAATGGCCTCTCTGCAGTGTTCCAGACTAATTGCCCCCAATTTTCTGCACTAACCTTCATACCCAATTCATTCCCTTCTTGCACTATTCTCCTTACTGTTTTTCCACTCAGTCCTCATGCTCAGATTTTCTCCAATGTCAGCAAGTCTTTAACCACTAGTTTTACGTATTCAAATTCCTTTAGAGAATAACTTCCTCTACAATGATCACAAGGAATGTGTTTTACATTTAAGAAAGTACTTTATTTAAGAAAATTATATACTTTAAATCTTTCCTTCTTAAGCTCTTGCCCTGAATTTTTGTTTGACAGTATACCCTAGCGTTTATAGTAACAAATGCTGTCATTATAATTGTGTCCTGTGCTTACTAGTACATCATCTTCCAATTTTTTTCTAATTTCATAGTCAAAACCTGTTATCAAATATTATAAGAAGTTTAACTGACATTCATACAAATAGGAAGATTTTTAAGCTTATTTAAAGGCTGATTGGCAGAAATCTTCTATTAAAAAACGGAATGCAGTAGCAATAAGTTAATGATAACCATTAATAAAACCATGCTTGAGGTCGTTGCTTAGGTACTAAGGACCTTTTGATGATTAGAGAATGTGTCTGAAAATTGTTCTGGGCACCTACTTAACAGCCTGTGACTTTGGAAGGCATTAATCCAGAACATTGGTTTCATTTTCTCATTAAGCCTTCTCCATTATAGGAGGTTGTTTGTGAGGCCTGTTGGAATCAGTGGTGCACAGGAAGGACAAAATTAAAGAAACTGCTCTGAGTGAAATAAGTAGTTCCCAGCTACTTACTTTGGGGGACACCTGCTGAATTTAACAGAATTGTTTTCCACAGTCCAGCTGCATTTCTGCTGAGTAGTTCAGCCAGGTGTGGAGCCTGAGTCTATGACCTTTGTGTGCCTATCCACTATGAAAGACCATGAATCATTCTGTTGATGTAGGTAAAAAATAAAAGAAATATTCATGAAAGCCATGATATCTATAAAATGGAAATGTTACATCGTTGTTCAATTTTTTTTTTCATGTAAGAAAAAAGCACATTTAACATACAAGTACATGTTTTCAGTTAGGTAAATATTCCAGTCAGGAATGGGAATGAGGGAGAGACTTCCAGATTAGAATAGAAGACTAAACCAGCTTTAATGAAGATACTAATAATAAAATTGATTATATACAAATATATAAAAAACTAGTATCAAACCCAACCCCTCTGATGGCAATTACGTCACTGTCACCACTGATGCCATGGAGAAGGCACTGGGAAAGTCCTAGACTGGGTTCAACAGCAGACAGGAACCAGGTCAGGAGCTGGATTCTTGAACTCCGTTCAGGAATACACAAATCGGGACCAAAGGCAGAAAGGATGGAGTCTTCCTTGGATACCAGCCACTGAAGAAGAGGAAGAGAAGGAAGAGAAGGGAAAGGAGAGGCCAACTGGACCCTTGTGATCCCTCAGCTTTATACTGAATATGACGTATATGGGATGGAATACATCGTCGGTCAGTTTACAGTCACCTGTCCTGGCCGCTCCTCCCCACAGGTGCAGTCTTTCACTTTCTGCACCCCCCAATGTGGTACACAAGAGTTAGCAGTGACCTTGGTCTGCACACCAATCCTTGGGAGTAACTGTAAACATGAAGCAGACACTGTCTGTGAAAACATGCTGTTAGCTTCAGAAAGTGCAGTTAGTTAGAAGAGACTCAGCTGGAAAGTAAAATTACTGAACAGAATTGTTCAGTTCTAACTCAAACCGGGACAATCCTTTATCCTTCTTTCCTTTCAGATGTCTCCATCTTACTCTGTTCAGCTCCTGCACCAGTCTGGACTAGGGGAATTCTATGCTCAGTTCCTACCTTTTGGATCATATCTCTGCCTTCCTTATATCACCATTAAAATAGCTATAATGTACCCAACTTGTGGTTTATCTGACCTGGCATTCTCCTTCTAGTGTCCCTGTGGACACTTAAAAAGTGCCATTATGAAACAATATTATCACCATGGAAGATTTTACTCCTAGTCTCATTTAATTAACATTGATACAACTTTTGATAAACTCCAGAGTACAAAATAGAATCTTGCCCCACACAAGATTCTACTGCCCTATACAATTCTTGCCCAGAATGTGTCCCTTCTTTCTTGCCCCATGGCTGATCAAAGCAAATCCATTTTTTTTCAGTAAAATATCAAATACGCTATTTGCTTTGTCCAATAGGAGTCCATACAATGAACAGAATGAATGAGGGAAGAGAGCAATACAGTGCAATAGCCTGGATAGAAAATACAGTCTCAATACACCCAGAAAAATTTGAAAGCTTGACCCTAACCATTTTCTTTTAAAATGTTCCTACTGACTTTAGGGCAGCTATTCTATATGTTTGTACTACAGAAAGTCATAAACATTTATTAAAATATTAACTTACAGAATCATAGACTAGTTTGGGTCGGGAGGGACCTTTGAAGATCATCTAGTCCAACTCCCTTGCAGTGAACAGGGACATGTTTAACTGCACCAGGTTGCTGAGAGCCCCATCCAACCTGACCCTATGTAAAATGTATCTGATGAATGTAAGGGATATTACTTCTTTTTCCACCACATATTATCCTTTACTATAGATTTTGAAGTATTATCATATGAGAAGGCTTTTGTTTGGTTGTATGGCAAAAAAAAGTTTAAGAATGCTCTTGTTTCATTTGCACTTTTCTTGGAGTTATGATGTTTATATTTTAAGCTACCACTACAAAAAAAAAAAAACCCAACCACAAAACTCTGACAAAAAGCTTTAAATAATTTCATGCCCAATTTGGCAGGGTAGAGTAATGGAAATTCAAGATAGGACAAAATAAATATCCCTACTTTACAACCAATTTCCATATTTTAGGAACAATTTCAATTACAAGTTACATTTAATTGATATGGGGTAGTTCCTGTAAATTAATTGAGCAAGAAATTGTTATTACTCTTATATTCTAGTCAGTGTCTTCCAAACCTACCATTTATCTCCACCTAACTCTGACTAGCTTCCAAACATTCATTCCCTGTAGGTCAGGTTCTGCATTTGGCCTTAATCCTATGCCTCTTTATTGAAAGTCTCCTACATACAGGAAACTTTAATCTTTTCTATGGGTACAACACTAGTATCAGAAGAGTTGATTTATTACTCTGAAAGTGCAGGTAAATTTAGCCTATCAATTTTTTTGAAGTCTGAACCACTAAAAAGATTCTTAGCATTAAATATGAAATATGTGGCTGCTTTGGATCAGATGCTTTATTTCTATGTTTGATCAGAAAGTTCTTTTTTTTTACAGTTTTCCTGAGTTTTCTTAAGTGGCCAATTATACAGAAAATATATTCAGCCTAGTACATGTTAAGGAATTCACCAAATTCTTTGCTGTTGCCCTGTCTTGAAGAGAGTTCAATTTGTTCCCTGTTATATTTGTGCTTTCTGCACAAAGTAGCCTAACATTTTTCCTCCTAGAGTAGGATTAATCTGGCCTAGTTTAGGCATTAAAAAAAATTACATCTCTCCATCTAACTCACCTTATTCTTTCTTTATAGTCAATGAAGAGATATGGGCACCTCAAGGGAATGATTCATCTCATACTAAGATCAGTATCTAGTACAGGTCAGATGAATTGCCCCTTGGAGATGCCAGTTTCTTTCCAGCGACTATCAGGGGAACTTAGGGTGACTGGTTCAGTCTTACATCTGTCGTTTTCAGATGTCTGAAGTTAAGTGACATAAGCTGTTCTTCCTTATCATAACATTTTCTGAGGATATGAATAATTAATTCCCTTCAGAAAATATTACCTTGAAGACAATAGTGTTTTGACTGAGACCCAAAATGTTAAAGACAATTCAGTGTACATATATTTGGAATATTATATGCTGCTCTGACAGAATCTTGGGAGATTTGATGAAGTAAGCAAACTGAGCACTGGTGCTCACAGGAACAACACATGTAACCAGGACTTTTTACAGAAAAAGAAAGACTTAAAATGTATTAGTGGGATTAATCTCACTTAACTTTAGAAATCTACAGTGAAGACATCTATGTGTGCTGTAGCTTTTGTAGGCTCCTTTTCTAAAAAAGGGACAGAAACAAGACCTTTCAAGGTGCAATAGTTCTGACCTATTTTAGATGCTTACTTTAAAATGAGATGAATGATGGTTTGAAAGTTTCTGATTTTCACCACTGATTCTAAAGCATGACTAGTGACTGTGATTAACTCAGTTACAGATACCAAATGTATTTCTCTGTCATCCATGGGTGGATCAGGAGGAGAAGATAGTATCAAATGTCTCCAAGCGGCCAAAAAGTTGTGCTTTGGTGATCGTTGGTTCTTCAGTGTTGCGTAATACTAACATGTTGCTGTGACATTGTACAAATATTTATGGCTCAAATATGACATTCATGATAAAGTCAATTTCAGCTGTGTAGAGACAATTATGACACATACTGTTACCTATGATAACTTTTTTTAAAAAAGAGAAGGCATAGAACTCATTTACAATTCTGATAAAGAATTAACAACAATGGCATGCTGTAAACATTTTGTTAACACCTCAAGATTCTGAATATAGCCACACATCTTCATGAATAATTTTGTTTATACATTGATTTTTACATTTTTTACAGTCTGCTTTGCCATTTTGTTGACTGGAAATACTTTCGCTATGAAAGCTTTTTTTCAGTGCTTTTTATATGCTTCTCCTATTCTGTCTGAGTTCTTTTGTTCTATTTCTCCTTCCTGCATTTGAGAAATGTTTTACTCTGAAATGATTTACCATCCTGAAATGGATGAGAACATTGGCACTGTATTAATTTTTGTTGTTTACATGGAGTTCATGTAAATATATAAACATATTTAGGAAAAAAATGTTTTCTGTTTTTTATCTCTCAAAAGGGTATTGCTTTATAAGCCTTTAAGTAATTTTACCTTCAGTTTCCAGGTATCTTTCCTTTTACTTCTGTACACCTTTCCCACAACCAACTACCCAGTTCCTTCAGGTCACCTTATAGTCTTCTTCACAATGCCTTTATTCCAACACTTTTTTAGTCATCAATTATTTTAATCATGTCTCTATTTATGTGTGTGCTGAGAAAACTCTACCAAAACAGGAAAACATTATGAGAAAAATAATTAATAAAGCAGATATTTTATTTCTCCTTTTTACACAGGGAGTTATGTATCTTCTTTGTGTTTGATTATTAATGTATGAATATGTTATTATTTTTGTTTCGCTAAGCTGAGAAGTGCCAAGCAGCCTTGGCTTTCATACTCTAGAAATTGCTGTGTGCAGGCTCCAGTGACACAATAAATAACAATAAAGTGACACTAAGAGAAAATATGGTCTGAGATCACTTGTGAGGTCCAATGTCATTCACTAAATGAAAGTGCACAAAAGTCTGATATATGACAGCCCAACCTTTCTCCACTTTACTAATTTTTACCAAAAAAAATGCAAAGAGACAAGAAAATATTTTTAATGATACAAAATGTGGAGAGAGTTATATCAACTACGTGATTTTGATTTTTACTTTCTCCTTGTTATTTATATCAATCCACTGATGCTTTACAGACAAGTTACAAAAAATAACATGACTAGTGATCTGTGCCTAATAGAAGCAAATCTTTTCTTATTTTTGCTAGGAAGAGCATTAGGCCACTGCATAGAATGAAACTGAAGGATGAGAGAGCCATTTTGTTATCCATTTGGAATTTTTTTTTTTTTTTTTTTTTTTTTTTTGTTTTGTATGCATGGAGATTAAGAAACTACTGATGTGCTACAAATCTGAATGAGTGAGCACCTCAAAAAACCGACCCCACCATATGTGGAAATGTATCCCAAAAGCACACAATTCATCACTTGTTTACTCCAGTTTGATGCCTTAATTTTAAATTGTAAATTTTCGTAGGTGCCCACATATGCGTAGAAGTGGCCCCAGGGGAGTAAGGTGACCAGCACATGTGCTCCATCATGACCTGGGCTGGTGGCAGATGGGTTCAGGTGAGCCTGGCCCCACAGTCATGCTCACAGTATTACTGAAGCACACCCAGGGTACGGGCCTTTTCTGGAAAGTAGCAGCTGTGGACTCTTCCAGTGAAATGCAGAGCCAGAGGAAAGGTGTCCCTTTGGCAGTACTCAGCCAGGTTGCTCCAAGGTCAAACAACTTGCAGTTCAGGGGAGAAATGAGAAACCTAGTACCAGTTTTCTTCTCTGTTTAGTATTTAAACCCATGCCTTCCTCCTGAGACACTTCTCCAGTTTTCAGCTGAGGGAAGACCCATGGCAGCTTGCCTTGTCATGGATGTTTCCCAATGTTGCATCTGCACCAATGTACAAAAAAGATATGAGATTCCTGGGACCAGATGGAGACAATTTAGGAAACTGGGCTTTGCATAGGAGTGGATAGGACACAGGACTGATAAAAAGAGATTTGCATTCGAATCCTTACTGTTTGTGCATTTTAACACTGCATGGTAACTGGGTTAGAAAACCAGAAGCAGACTGACAATGACTAGAACACAATTTCCTCCACATCCAAGCAGCAGACACTCAAAACCTGACTATTAATTCATCTTTCTCTCCTATTCTCCACCTGCCACCACAAGTCTTAATATTCCTCTTCATATAGTCATTTGGCTACACATGGAGTTCTTCTCACCCAGACTAAAATGTGGATGTGAATTTCCTCAGGGGTAAGTTGCAAACTCAGTGCAGGTCCCTCACAGTTTGGACGAGTGCACTTAAGCCACTAGGGTGTTGTATACAGTCAGAGAACACTGCTGACATCTAGTCTTAAATGACTATAAGCCTACTCAGTTAAGCCTCCAGACTTCCAGGAATGAGCCTAGCCTCTGATTCTAGATTAATAGAGGCTTCTTGTCTCTAAGAATGGAGGCCTGCATCCAGAAATATGTATGGAGTGTTTTCTATTGACTAGCTTTACAGAGCTTCTTAACAAATGCAAAATGGTTTTGTAGATCATCTTTCTCAGGCTCTATCTAGTCATTGCAAAGCAGTTCGTGAAGATGCTTAAGTCAGGAACTGTGAGCCACTCTGTTAGGGCCAGTTGTCTGTATCTAGAATGAGGTGAGACCAGTAGAGATGGGATATCACGTTGTATAGTCACTAACTAGCACCATATTGGTAGGTGCTTTAGATTCCTCTAAGCAACTTTAATCTTCTTCTTTCTTTCTTCGCATCACAGAGATCTGAAAGAATACAGTGCCCCTGAAGGGGGTAAACAATCAGATCTTATTACAGTTCGTGCTAATCATAGTTATTTTGTGTATCTATTTACTTGTGTATACGTATGTTTCATAGAGCTATGGATGTAAGTCCAGTGATTCCTGAATCTCCCAATTTTAATTTCAGCACAGTTCTAGTACTCAGTATCATCTGCCTGCGCCATCCATAAATGAGTTAAAGGAAAATAAAAGTCTTTCTTACTTTATCAGCTTGGTAATAATACAGGGTGTAATTGACTTCTCTGCAGCAGAATTTCTAATTCTGAAATAAAAACTGAAAAGCCAGGGATCTTAAATTTTATGTTAATAGATCTTAATGAATTACCCTGAAATAGCTGGCTCAAACAAGTCAGAACACTGTCAGCCAGCTCAGTTTGCCAAGAATCCATTTCTCTTCTAAGAGATAGATGAGGTTCCTTGGTGTTGAGAATGCAGAGTGCTAGTGTTATGCCCTTTTATTTTAGAGTTGATTTATTCCAGTTGTGATGAAAGGTCAGACATTTCAGTGTTCCTTTTTTTGCTTCCTTCAATTCTTACAAATGAAACTCTCTAGAGTAGGGCTAAAAAGACATCTGAGAGTACACTGTGTGTCAGTCCTCCTATCATAATCTTTGTGATTCAAATGATGATTATCAAGATATATTTTAATTTTTTGCATTTGTAATGTCTATATTGTAAAGTCTGATCTAGTGTCTAATGAGTTAATATAAAACTTCTGGATCACTACAGTAGAATCAATCCCTTTATTACTTACTATCCTTAATCTTCCTCAAGATGTCTCTTGTATGTTGACCTTGCAATGCCAATGAATTCCTAGGGACAAAGTGCACTGGTTCAATAAGTGTCTATCTGCCAACTAAGTGACATTGGCTAGTATGACCCTGTATTCTGCAGATGACAGTTGGCCTTCACTGTGGAACAAAAATAAATTCAAATGCTTGCTGTTGATTATTAAAACCTTTAATGACTTCTGTTTGGATGGCACAGGGAGAACTTCATCCTTCCCCTTTACTCTGCCCTAGTGAGGCCACATCTGGAGTACTGTGTCCATTTCTGGCCTCCCCAGTTCAAGAGAGTCGGGGAACTACTGAAGAGAGTCCAGCAGAGAGCCACAAAGATTATTAGGGAACAGGAACATCTCTCTTATGCGAAGAGGCTGAGAGACCTGGGTCTGTTTTGCCTGGAGAAGAGAATGCTGAGAGGGACTCCTGTCAATGTTTATCAATATCTAAAAGGTGAGGATCAAGAGGATGGGGCCAGTCTCTTTTCAGTGGTGCCCAGTCATAGGACAAAGGGCAATGGACAAAAACTAGAACACAGGAAGTTCCACCTCAACATAAAAAAAATCTAAGTTTACGTGGAAAACTTCTTTACTTTGAGGGTGACAGAGGACTTGAAGAGGCTGCCCAGAGAGGTTGTGGAGTTTCCTTCTCTGGAGACTTTCAAAACTCACCTGAACACGTTTCTGTGCCACCTGCTGTAGGTGAACCTGCTTTGACAAGGGATTGGACTAGATGATCTCCAGAGGTCCCCTCCAACCCCTACCATTCTGTGATTCTGTGAAGTACCAAATCCAGTTCTATTTTTTTATCCTGAAGAATGGAATTATAGATTATGACAGAGAAGCTGATAGGAGACAGTTTATAAAACTAGTTTCAGAGCTATGAAGGTCCTATCCAAAGGAGATCAAAAGGATCACTTAAAAATATTCTACATTATATTCTCGTTTAACTTAATATTGATAAGCAGAGGAAAGGGCTGGGGGAAAGAAAACCTGTAAGATTCTTTCGGTGCTTTTTTGGGGGTTGTCAGGGTTTCAAAAAAACTGTTTATTATAATATAAAATTCTGGACTGAGGCTTAGTGAGAGATCAAACATTAAAAATAATATTCCTCAAAATTTTGGGGCAAAAGAAGATGCTGTAGGAAAGAAAGTAAGGTGGAAAAGTTCCACTTCCATTTTAAACAAATTTTCAGGAAGGATTATCCAAACAATAGAATCTTATATATGGCTGTCCTGGTTTGAGTTAGAACCAAACCCATTCTATTCAGTGATTTTACTTTTCAGCTGAGTCTCTTCTAACTAACTGCACTTTCTGAGGCTAACAGCATGTTTTTGCAGACAGTGTCTGCTTCTAGCAGTGATAACGCTCCATGCTTACAGTTAATCCTAAGGACTGGTATGCAGACCAAGGTCACTGCTAACTCTTGTGTACCACATCAGGGGGTACAGAAAGTGAAAGGATGCACCTGTGGGGAGGAGCGGCCAGGACAGGTGACCCTAAACTGATCAACAAGGTATTCCATCCATATACGTCATATTCAGTATAAAGCTGAGGGATCACAAGGGTCTTGACCCTTCCCTTCTCATCAGCCCTTCACTGGCCTTTGTTTCCCATCTACCTTCAGGACCTGTGCCTTCTGCTGGCCTTTGGCCTTCCCTTCT
>VZZY01004284.1:3222-17163 GCA_013400335.1 Eurystomus gularis
GATGAGGCTCTGAGTAACCTGACCTAGGTAGATGTCCCTACTTGTGCAGGGAGGTTGGACTAGATGACCTCTAGAGGTCCCTTCCAGCCTGAAACATTCTATGATTCTATGATCTTGCTCCCAGTAAAATCAATAGCAAAATTGTTATAGACTTAATTACAAGACTGGAAGTATCTTTGGATATAGTTACATAGGTACACCTTCTATATATCATGGTACACACTGTACGATTAAAAAACCATGAAACTGGGAAAGAGGCTTTTATGAGAAGATATCATGTACAATTTCTCATATTTAATACAAAAAGTCAAAACAAGAAATTATACCCTCAGATGAAACTGTTGTGGGCAGAATCCAAATGGACTCAAGTCCAAAGAGTTGCTGAACTGCAAGTGAGAGTCATACCTTATTCACATTTTCTGTGTGGGCTCCATCTTGTTACAAGCTACACAGAGAAAGCTACACATTTTATGTTCAAAGTGTACCTGATATGCCTTGTCCTTGGTATATCTAATTAAAATATGTATCATTTATGAAGTATCTTATGTATGATGATGACAGCCTCCATTCAGCCTTGTTTCCAACACAATTCCATTTACTAGACCAAAGAGAGATTGCCATCATATACAGTAATCTCTGTTCTACACACAGTAAATCTTCCATAAAGATGCTGAGGTTGGGTCTTTAACTCTGTATTTAGTAGTAGAGATGCCCAAAATTCTCTTGACTTTTAAAAGTACTTAGGCTTGTTGCACGTGCAAGTATCACAACTTGGAAATCCTGCTTTGAATTTCATGGATGAGTCACAAAATGGCTTGTGTTGGAATGTACCTTAAAGATCATCAGGTTTCTCAAAGCCCATCCACCCTGGCCTTGAACACTTCCAGGGTAGTGGACATTTATAATTTATTTCAAAACTTACATGTTACATGTAGCATGAGATACATTTTACATCACATTCCAGAGGTCACAAAGTATTTAATTTGAAAGAGGCACATTATAAACATATGTGAAGAGCACTACCCTTTCAGGAAAGGATCAAAGCTTTCAAAGTTTTCATTAAGAAGTTTCTAGCTTTAAAGGTGCCAACTCTATTAATCCACTTCTATAAAGATACTCTACTGATGCACTGCAAGGCTGTAAAACATAACAGCAAACAGCTGGTCATAAAAGAAATTGATGATTATGGATTATACTGTAGTTACGTTTTGAAGTGAAATGGCAATTGCTATATGAAAGTATTTTGTCGCACTCTGAAGGAGAGCATAGAAGTTGCAAAGCAAATTGCAAAGTTAAAATATATAATATTTGCGTCAGAGACGACAGAATGGTATGACTGAGAAAAGGCAAAGGACTTGAGTCAGTCCGAGGAGGTCATCATCACTCCACCCCTGATTTGAAAAATATTCACTTCAGTTCCACTTCAACAGCTCCTTCTTCATCTTACTTGTGTGGGCAGTCTCACTGACCTCACCAACACCAGTGGCTTCAAAATTTCTACTTACAGGAGCAAAGAAGTTAGATTTCTCCCTTTTGCAAAGGGGAATGACTCTGCATTGCATCTCACTTCAACAGCAGTTGAGAGGGAGTTTCAAATTGTGTAACTTCTATTGTATTGTCAGATAAAGTTACCTAAAATTAAGGTAGGCTTCTTTTAATTAACCTTAAATAACACTTAAGGATGGAAAATATAATCTAAATATCAAAGAGATATTTAGATTGCCTGCACCAGTGCTACTTGCCTTACAAAAAACATAAGTGTCTACTCAGACCATAAGTTCCTGAAGGCCCAGGGAAGTCTTTTGTGGATCCTGCCCATTTAACAAATCCCAGGGGAAGGATGTGCTAAAAGCACAAACAGGGGTCTGGACATGATCTCTGCCAAGCATGTCCTGGTGTATGCAGGAGCTCTTGTTCATTCTGTCGAACAGCCACAGCTCTCAGTGCCATTCTCTGGGGAATCTGGGTACCTCACCTTGTTGTCCCAAAGGGCTCCTTCGAGGTGCTCACTTTTCAGACACCGCCCAGAGACCTGAAGTACCAAGTTCAGAGGCTCTGAGTACTTCTGAAAGAAGTCACTGTTTCCTTGCAGTTTTAGGTACTGTATTTTTATCTAATAGCAACTTTTCATATGAACTATCAGATTTAGATATGTATAATACCTAACAATTTTGTCTATAGTACTTTTTTTTTAAAGTGTCTTTAGGATATGAAGTTTATTTCAGCCTTTCGGACCTGATCATTCTGCTCTGGACCTGTTTCATCAGCATCTGTAATTAGCATCTCTTCTATCTCGAATCTCTTGAAATCCAACACCTTTCTTAACTCAGTTACCATAATTGATTACAGTAGATAATTAGCAATTGGTAAGTCTTAGTATTTGCAATTTAAATAATTAAATCTGCAAATTTGCAACTGGGCTTTGTTTAGTATTGGCTCAGTGGCTACTCTTTGGCTTTTTTGTATCAGGCAGATTGATACAGGGGAGCCATAGGACCAATCTAAGCTCCAGATTTAGGAAAGAGTTTCTTAGAAAGACCAGTTACTGACTCTACCCTTTCCATTAATAATCCCAAAACAAGCTTGTCAGGTAGAAGGGATTCCTGGTGGGAATGGCTGTATGGAAGCAGGTACATATAAGGAATGAAAAGAGGTTTGGCCAAAGAGTCTTTTTAATCGGAGCACTACTCCACCTTCACAGTGGCCAGCCTTCCAGCTGGGAAGAATGGTCAAACACTGGGACAACACCAAGTGCCAGACCAGCACTGAACAGTGGGGTCCCTATATCTCGTCTGTCTCACAGTCACGCTGCACGCCAGAAAATCAGACTGCACGTTTTACTCTGGGGGAGTATTTGGCCTACAAAGCTGAATAATACACTGCAAACTTCAAACTAAATGAAAGAAGTAGGAGCAGTTTTTAATTTATACTCTAAATAAAACGATAGAGTAAGAAGGACCCCTGGAAGTAACGCTTTGAAAGAAGGGAAGGTAAAAAATAAATAAGTAAATGAAGACCAGTAG
Source organism: Eurystomus gularis (assembly GCA_013400335.1). Lineage (NCBI taxonomy): Eukaryota > Metazoa > Chordata > Aves > Coraciiformes > Coraciidae > Eurystomus > Eurystomus gularis. The sequence goes on from VZZY01004284.1 coordinate 6,246, forward strand.
AAAGTCTGCTTTTGGATCTAAATAAATAAAACTGAAACATAGCCATGTGCATGCTGATTTAAAGGGCTCACCTTGGGTATAAAGAGAATGAGAAACCTAACCTTTTCTGGTTTTTTTATGAAGTAAGAAACCATTTATACTTATATAATTAACAATGCAAATCTACTTTACTGGGAAGCAAACAACGCTCTTTCAAGAACCAGTTACATGAACAGTATTAATGGTACAATTTGTGAGAAGAGGGCTATTTTTTGTTGTTTGAAAGACTCTAATTGTTCTGGTTTCATTCTTTAATAAAAAATTGAAATGAGTAGTGAATTTTCTGTAGTACTGATGAAAGTTAAGGTGGTGAAGACAGAGATGAGCCCAAGGGGAAGGGGAGAAGTAGGGATGGCAAACATCCCCATTGTCTGGAGCCTTAACTGAACCACTGAGGATTTTTTTCTTCATTTCCCTCCCCCTTCCTTTCTACACCTCTCCCCTCTTCCATCCCTCTCCTATTGCTTCCTTTTCTTGCTTCTGAGCTGTGCCAATGTCAGAGGAGAGGTCCAGAGCAGGAAGAAAGGTCCAGCAAGTCTGATATGAAAAAACATTACAAGATAAAAAGGATCCAGAAATTCAAATGAATGCACTCAACCTTTTAAAATATACTTTCCTCTGTTTGTCACTGCAGACCAGCGTGACACAGGTCTCTATGACAAGGCTGATTATGATCTTAAAAGATCTGAAAGTGAAAAGTAGCCAGTCTTATCCTGATTATGATGAATATTTACAACATTAACTAATAGTTGTGACCAAGTACCAAGAATTTCTGAGCTCATTTTAAAATTTCTGAGATGAAATTTCATACTATATAGGATGTTAACTTGTGCATCAACTTAAAAAAAAAAAAAAAAGTGACATTCCTGAAATAGTGTATATCCTTAAACTAAACTGTAATTCTTTTTCTTGTAGTCTCTCTTTTCACAAGCATGCTCCTGAACATGTACAGGGTCCCTGGACCACCTACTCACCCAGAGCAGCTGGCAGAGTTAGACCCAGTACCATCAAATAACAGAGTTTGATTTATAAGCCCTACTCTCATTGAGAAATTCAGTTGTGCTCATCTGCGTCCTGACAATCTATGGTCATGAGACCTTTATATTCCCATGACAACACAGTGCTTTTAACTGTGAGCCAAGATGCATTAGCGAAAAAGGAAATGTTATGGGGCATAAATGAAACAGGGAAAACAGTAAAAAACTTCATGAAGTCAGTGAAGGGTTTTATCCCTGTAAATCTGTTTTGTGTGCATACTGCTCAGACAATGTGTTTTTGAGGGACAGTACAAAAACTTAAGGTAGAAATATAGATAAATTGTGAGGAAAAATATAAAGACCAAGCAGTGGTGAAGTGTACAACATGTTCTGTGATTCTAGGATTCCATGACACAGTAGCTGCAGCTAACAGTTTGTAGTCCCCACAGCACATTACTGCTCTTATTTGAAACAGTTATTTCAAAGTGCTGAGAACTCCAACATTTTAACTCCTCAATTCCAACAAGTCCGTAAGATTTCTGAATCTGTACAGCTGTATCTTACTTTATTACACTACTAGCACTGCAGAATTTGGGCAGTTAACTCTTACTATGCTGAGTTTTGTGCATATTCCCATTATACCAAACAGTTCATTTCCAATTTGGATTCAGTTTTCGTTCGATTTCATACTATACTGTCAGTGAAAAACAAGGCCTATGTGAGCAACTTAATGGCATTTGCCCAAGCACTCAGATAATGCCTCTCTGAGAATGACAAACCGCATGGTGGAAACATGTTCACGTATTTCAGTACCTTTAAAAACAAACACATATTGAAAGAAATAGCAGAATTCTTAATTTGTGGAAAAAGAGGACGATAGCATAGCATACTGGGTAGTGGCACAAATTGGCCAGTGCTTTTGTATCCTGCTGCTCACAGCAACTTGGGACAGATCTAAAGCAAGTCACTGAAATAAACTTAATCTTTGTATAAATCAACTTTTAGATAAACACTCAGTCTTATAAAATTTCAATCTTCTTGAGAAAATTACCTGAGAGAGAAAAATAAAATCTGAATATTAAAAAATATAGGTTTTACTGGAATCTTTTCTAACAAGCATGTACGTGAGGATATTAGTGGCATGCCATGAATGGCTAAATACATAACCTACATTGCCTGGATCACCTCGGTTGAGAAACTATTATTTTTGGGGTTTTTTTGTGTCTTAAAAGCCTTCATCAGAGCCATATAGAAATTTCAAATTCAGGTCTTCTGCTGTTTGTTGATTTTTTAACACTGTGACTATATTCCTACATTCATTTACATATACAAAGTGCAAGTAGCTGATTTCTTTGCCACCTACATAATCCTTATCTTTCAATTATTTTCAAAGGTTTCTCAAGTGAGGTCCATCATTGTACCCAATAGTTCAAGTCCTTGGATTTTAGAATAGGACTCTGTAAGAAGAACTCATTAAAGGATCAGGTCGTAGGATTACATTATACACAGTCAGAAAACTAGGTGAAGCAATGGAAAAAAAGGTGTGAAATCTCTGCCTCAACAGAAATTTGGGGGAATTTTGTCATTGTTCAGAACTGATCCAAAATGTTTAGAAAGACATTCGCATTTCTGTAAAAAACAAAAACAAAACTGCAGAAGTTGAAAAGAAATTCAGGTAAAAACTTAAAGCCAGGAAGATTCTAGTGGCCAAAAAATAAGTTTTCAACCAAATATTTTGTTAAGAAATTAGAATTTAAAACAAAACAAAACAAATCAACCCAAACAAAACAAAACCAAAACAAACCAGCATGAGGTTCACCTTCTTTAACTTCATCCATCAGTCATTTTGGAATCTAGTTTAAATGTCCCATCTGGGTTCTCTCTCATGAGTGAAAAAAGACCTATCCATAGATGCCTCTCTTGGGATGTAATCTGTATTTTTCTGGAAGTGTCTATATATCTCCATTGACTACAGAGCCTTGAGTGACTGTGTTAAGACTTCAATGACTATTAGAAGGCTAAAATGATGACTAGCTTAGATCTGAACACCTATTTTTTAAACAGCAAAGTTAAGTGAGATGAATAGAGCCCTTTGTGTGAATCACTTTATCAAAAGTCTACAGAAAAAAAAATTGTTTTGACAGGAAATTTTGACCAGCATATGTATCACTGATTTTAATAGGACCATGGTTTAATTCTGCGCCTTTCTGTTTCTACATCACCCACCAGAGCAAACAGTAACACAGTACGCTTTTCTTCTGAAATAATAAACAATTAAAATAGCATCAATGTCCTAATTAACTGTTCCCTAAAGCAGAAGTGACATAACATCAAAATTTAAATGCAGTTTCTCTTTTCATTGTGCATAACGTACACTAATTTTCTACAACTTAAAAGTGCACAACTAGAAGATGCTAACCTCCTCAGAGCCAATCTTGCAATTGCCCCATATACAGCACTTCCATTCAACTGGAAGTTGAATATGAAGGAAGAAAACATAATTACAACCTCCTTCCACAATTTGAAAAATAAATACATAAATAAATAAATCTGAATTTATACAGTGGAGTGTGCATTAGAAAACTGACCCACTGTGCAGCACCTCAAATGCTGGGGTTTACCCTGTGAAATCAGTGGCAAATAAAAGATAAGAAATAAGATAATAGCACTGATATTTTTGTTACTTAGAACACAGTAAAATTAATCCCTTTTATAGGTACCCAAACAGGAAGTTTTGTTCTAATTATACCTTCAGGGTGTCTATTTAATAGACATTGCATGACAGTTTGCACAACACATTTTAAAATCTCCTATAACTTCTATTCTTATAGTTACCGGGTAAAAGATCTTTTGATAAAATATTGTAACTAGGTAGAATTATTTTTCTTTTCTAAAAAATAACTCTGCATTAGGGATGAAGCTCAGAAGCATGATGCTGCAATTACTAAAAGCAATGCTTCATTATAAAGTCAGTGAGTTACTATAACTCCCTCTACCCACAAGAAGAGCTGTTAGCATTCAGTAACCCTTGACTGCAGGCTTAGTGTCCAAAAATGCACAAAACTATCTTTGTTACATACATACATCTTAATTTTTTGCACTTTTTTTTTCACTCATATTGTTCTAATAAAGAGGATGCCTAGGACAGTGCAAACATTTCAGTACTTCTGAAGTCCTTTATAACACAACCAAAGAGAAAGAAGGACCGGAATTGTCAACATCATACAAATGTAATTCTTTGAGATGGAAACTCCAATTCTCAAGTCAACCTAAAAAACCTGCATGCAAGGCATACATGTGCAGTGCCTCTTCCAAATTGTAAAGTTACCACTATTTAACAAGATGTGTCTTGTATCTATTTGACATAGATGCTGTTCAGCTTCTACGTGTAACTCTCACCAAAAAAAAAGACACTTTTTCACTGAATGAAATGTGCTAGTGCAATGTTTTTCTACAGAAGAAATTTAGCCTTGCTTCAGTCAGGTCAAGAATCCCATGAATATTTGATTTGCGCCAGATAGCCCCTTTTTGTTGACCGTGCACAACACAAAGCAAATGCTTGACTCAAGGGAGGATCTTGACAAAAGCAACCAAAGTGATTGAGCAGGCTGAAATAAAGGCTGTTGGGACCTGACTTTCACCAAGACTTCTAATGATTATCAAGGTCCAATAATTATAATTGGATTCTTTATGGTTTCTTGTTCTTTAAATAATAATAATAATGGCCTGTACTGCCTTTTATAACCTATGGCTGTCTATGGGACTGTAAGCACTTTCTCAGAAGACCACAGAATTGTCCATGCAAAGCCTGAGCTGTTTTCAGAGCTTCACAATGATGTGCTTCCTCAGAGACTGCATGTCAGTAAAGGCAATAATCACAGACATCAGGAGAAGGCCACCTGGGAAGGGCCACTGATGTAAAACAAGTTTAATCACAGCTTTGGGTATTTTGGGAGAAAGACTGACAACTGTGCAAAAGGAAAAACAAAGAGCCTGCGGAGTGTCATTCATACTCCATCCTATTCATATCCACCACTGGTCATCACTCATATGAAAGTCCACCTCTGCTTCTTCAAATGTCTACTGGCAAAGTCAGAGTAGAAATTATTATGTTTTCTACCATAAAGATGAAGGAACTGCACCAGAAAAAAAAAATTTAAAAAATCTGTTCCTGAAACTGAAATGCAACTGCAGAACGGTTGAGCCCTGACATCCTGGCAGGCTGGCCAGCATGCAAGAAAAACCAGGCTGGATGCTGGGGAGGCACACAGAGGAGTACTGTGGAGGCAATTTAACTCTGCAGTTTTTGTCAAGTGGCAGTAGATAGTATTGGTGTGCATAAATAAAAGCTAAACTGTTCATTCTTAAACAAAATTGTTGGTTAAACCCTAAGGAATAATTAATTCATATAAGATTTCTGTTGATTCTCTATCAGAGTAAAAGTATCTCTAAAAATATCGATATGATTCTACATATTTGTCTACCAATCTATCTTTTTATCCCAGAATATCGCCATCACAAAAAATTAATTGTATTCACACTAAGCAACCTGAGATTTACTTAATTTGAAGATCTATCTGATTATTTGTTTTAATTGCTGGCAGATGATTCATTGAGATTGAAAAATCACACTTCATTGTGCAAAAATACAATTTATCAGAAAATACTTCCAAAACCTCAGTATAAATGCTTTTGAAGGATTAAGTACATTCTTGAGATTAGACTGCTATTTTGAAATAGGAAAGAATGAAGACCAGAAAGAAAATGGTACAAATAATTCTAATGTGTGTATGTGCAAAACAACAATCTTCAACCCATTTTACTCTGGTAATTGTTCAAAGATCATAAAATAGTACTGGTACCTTAGCAAAGGTGGAAATGTAATCTACATATCATTTAAAAGCAGCATTTTGTCTCCTGTCGTTTGTATCTGAGTTTGAGGAAGCTACAAACTGGATGACTATGTAGACAGTGTCACAGTTTATATAATTTTTCATCAGGAAACAGTCATCTCTAGCCTTCTGTTCAGAAATTCTCTAAGTACTTAAAACATAAAGGCTTCAGCTCTAGAATCTGACAAGAGCACTGCATCCTCTAAGAAGGTGAAGTTAAAAAACATTCATCTGAGGGCAGACTTTACAATCTTTACAATCCTACAATTTAAACACTATTAAGTTTTTTTATCTTTTTCAAAACCCACAATGCAGGGAATAAAGAAAATAGGAAAACTTAGAGGAAAACAGCAATAAACTGCTTTTAGAATAATGCCTTAGAAGACTTGGGAGCTGTGATATAAGCAGTTTGGGAAGGAACTAATAAGGAAAAGGTATTTTTAAAAGCACTGTAGCTAATTTTCACAGTTATTCCTGGTAGAAGACAGTCCCTGATACAGCACTGACTCAAGCCCATTCGGGTTCTCTTGGCTGGTATGAATACAAAACAATATGTACAAGATTCTTGGGAGTTTAAAAAACAGATTTTTGCAGTAGGAATTCCTGAGAGTCTTTTGCTGCTATGTTCTAGCCAAGAGGAATTTAGATTAGGCAGAATGAAGGCAAGGTCCGCATGGTGCAAAGCCTATTTCACCAGAAGAAGGCACGTCCACAAGCATAGATCCAGGTGGAAACATTTCAGCTGAAGTGAGAGCCATGTTTGCAGTTGAGAACAAAGCAGACCAGCTTGGGCAGAAGAGGATTTGAATGCAACTGCCCTGCTTCTGCTGTAGCATGACTTGAGTCAGAGCCAGTCGTAACATTCCTTCCCAGCGCTGGCCACACTATGGGGAACCTCTCCCCAGTGAGGCCAGCAAACTGAGTGAAGAGGGGTTATAATTGCTCTCTCGAAACATACTCTGAAGAGAAGCAGAGACATGAATAAGGAATCTAACTGGTTAGGGACAGCACTGGCACAAAAAAATAAAGGAGTGTAAATTGAGAATAAATTTAGGACAGAAATGAGGTTTCTAAAAGCCTGAAGAGTCAGGCTTTGCCCAGACTCCAAAGAGGTGCAGTGGGAGTGATGCCCCAAGCTAAATTCAAACTGGAGCTTGCTCAATCTGAATAAAGAATAGCAGCCTATCCCAACCAATAAGAAGACCAGCCTTGCATTACAACAAAACTGAGTTCATGACTCCACAGGCCTCTCTAATCCTACCTCCTCTGTAGAAAAATCACAGAATCACAGAATCATAGAATTGTTATGGTTGGAAAGGACCTCCAGGGTCATCAAGTCCAACCTTCTCCTAGCATCACTCTAACCACTACACCACTACACCAAATCCTCTCTAACCACTACACCATATCCTCAAGCACTGCATCGTAATGTGAGAACATACACTTCTGTTGCCAATTTAGGCAACTACAACAGCTAAAAACATGTATTTATGAGTCAGAGCTCTGGATGCCATACAGTTAGTAACTTCTGTTCACCTGTTTATTTTCATTTGCTAGTAAATACTGCTAATAATAGTTAGTTACAGAGGAAGAAAAGAAAATTTGTTTTCCAAAGCTTTTCGTTTACAAACCTTTAATTCCATCTCAAATTCCTAAGCACTCCTGAATGTCAAAACAGAAGTAAAGAGAAATAGAATGTGTCATTTAGATCTGGACACTCATCACTTTCAGAAATGAGGGCAGTACAAATACATCTTATACCAAATATAAGAAATGTAATTATATCATCACCTGTGGAAACAACGCTGCAATTCTTAGATAAAATTTTTATTTGTCTCCAAAGTACAAAGGGACAATTGACTTTTACCCTAACTATGGCTTTCCAAACATGTTTTCAACAGCATTAGTCATAGCATAACTATGGAAACACCAAGCTGGAATCGATTCCACCAACCCAAATCCTGCTGTGCCCACATACTGCAGGAGACAGAGGTATGATCTTTCAAAATTAGCTGCTTTATTCCTATTTTAATGTCCCTAGTCCGTTTGATATATATATATGAAATCATACAACCTCGGGTTGCTGTAAATGAAGTGTACGTATATTAATGACAATGCTACTCAGACAACAGGTGCTTTGTGGATGAAATATGGGCACTGAAAGTAGTGCATTCCTAAAACTTTCTTTCTTAGACTTTGAGATAAGACTAGGTGAGCAGGATTAGATCTTCAGTCAGAAAATATCTGTACAAAATTACTCACACAACACACCTGCAATATTAAAAGAAAGGACAAAAGGAACATCATTCTGGAAACCTGCAATATTAAAAGAAAGGACAAAAGGAACATCATTCTGGAAACTGCTAGACAAGTTATTTTATTTCAGTGCTTTAGCAATATAAAAAAATATCTTGCTTACTGGCAGTTCCACATAATTTAAAGAAAAACTTTAATCTAAAAATGAGGATGGATGGAAATATAAAGAGGAGTGGATGATAAAGTTTCAATCACTCTTGTATTTTAATGGCTTGCTTTCAGATTAAATCATGAAAAAATAAGCAGGCTGAGTCTTCTTAAAATGTGGAGTATTGACTGAACAGATCGTAACTATTTCAGAGAAGTCATCATAACCTATCATGCAAAAATCTAGACAGTGCTTTTTAGACACATGGATTATTGACCCCGATACACTTGCCGAAGTATTTCATCATGTCAGAGCAGAGTCCATGAATAAGTATGCGCTAAATAATTTTATTACTTTTAAGCCGGAAAAAGCCATGATACATATATAAGATATGTTTCTACAAAGGCAAATTATTTTTTTTTAACATGACTAAGTGCACAAGAGAATGCTGAAGACTTCTTATACACACTTGCTACCCTAAAGGAAGCTGTTAAGTTACAAGAATGTAAATGTACGTATTAAGATGTCTCAAACATCCTAATGTATTTGTAGTCCTATGAATTATTTTTGCTTACACCACAGTGAAAAAAGATTTATATTGCCTGTAACTCACTTTAGTTTCTACATCTGAATACAGCATACCTTTATAGTTAGTTTTAGATCTCTAAAAGCTGTTTATATAAAATACATTAAGCAATTCCATCACAACAAAGTAAACAACAGAGAACACTGCAGATCCAAGCATTCAGCACTTCAACTTTAGCACGATACTGCACTATATCTCTTTCTGGAAAAAGAAAAAAAAAGCTCAACCCAAACAAAACCTGTCATCTGGAAAAATCTTTCCAAATTGTATTTCAGAGAATCAATATCCTGTCTCTACATCACGGGCAGCCTCTGTTAAGCATTTAAGTGCTCTCAATGAAAAGTAACAGTTTCTTCTCCAATCCTGAACTCTCAGTGACCGTCACGGAAAGTAGCAGTCTCCTATTCCCTCTCAGCCAGTGGCATTTATAATCATCAAAACAAAACGAAACACCTTCAAGCAAATATCTGCTTCTGATTAATCTCCATCCCAATGAATGAAATTCATAAGAGGCAACCTGCTGCCTTGTTCACGCCTTTTTAATATGAGGAGCAGAAGTTGGATATAAGGGGTTTGCTGCCCTTAGGGCTACGAAAGACGCCTCATGTGGCAGTGAGCCAGATCTCTGAGGGAGCCTCCTTTGCTGGTTCTCGCACAGCTATTTTCTAGGGGATAATTTTTAAACAGACACACACAAACACACGAGTCACCATAACCCAGGGCCAGGGTTTTCGGTTTTGTCCAAAGTCCTGTAAGTATTCGTACTCATGAGGAGGATCTCAAGGTTTCATCCAGTTTCAGTTTGGGGTTTAGGGTTTTATTTAAAATGGGAAAGGGGGGGGCACAGAGGGGCGGAAGGAGGACAGATGAGGAGCGTCGGGTTTTTTTCCCCCCCCTATCTGCCTTCCCCTCTCTACAGCACAGCACATAAAACACCTCTCTTCAGCTTAACCGACCTAGGTTCAATTAGTGCAACATTTTGCAGACATCCAAGGAATCACGAGGCAGCGATATTCAGTTCAGTCCTCATGTGTATTGCACAGAAACGGGTGGAAAAAGATTTCTTTAAAAAAAAAAAAATCTCACAATGTAATTTACACAGCGTGGAAACGCCTACAAGGAGATGAAGTACCTGCACTGGGGAGATGTTCAGTTGTTCACTTCATCTTCCGTTGACAAGGAAACCAAACCGCACTTCATTCTCCAGGAAAACCTTCCACTGCCATCATTTGAAAATGTATTTATATGTATATATCTATCATCATCATCATCATAATAACCATCATAAAATACTGCTGGCAAAAGAATAAAAAAGTCAAGGTGCAAAATGTGCAAAAGTAATGATCATCTCTTTGGCTTTCTGTTTTGCATTGTTAGCTTTAAGGAGGAAAAAAAGTACTTAAAAATGATAACTGTAACACGCTGCAAGAAAAGTTTCACATTATAAACAAGCATCAAAAACTGCGAAAGAAGAAAAAAAAAAAACCTGCTGATTGCACTGAGTGTCAAAAAAAGAGAAACAATAATAATAATACAAAAATTAACATCTTGCTCTGTGGCTTCCACCAGTATTGCAAGATTACAAACTCTAAGTAAATACTGCTGTAAAATGCATTTGCAATTCCCATTCTCCTTATGAAAAAAAAAAACACCTTTAAAAAACACCCAAAAATAAAAATCAAACGACACCAGAGAAAATCTTCTGCAAAAAGAGTTAGAAACATGCCTTTCCTCTTATCTTTAAAAAATAAGCATCGTATTTCACATCGCTTTGCCGTGCCACAACAAAACCAGTTGCATATATAGATATATAGCTACTAAATGTATATCTGTTGTTGCTGGACTGGCAAGTCTGTATTGTTAATATTATCATTTTTCATTCCCAGTGACTCCCAGCCCCAGCAGCACCTTTTGCTCACAGTTTAGTAACCATCACATGCTAGGAAAAAAAAAAACTTGTCATCAGCAAAAGATTAAATCCATTTAAATAATAATCAAAGAGGAAGAAAAAGAAAAAAAA
>VZZY01004284.1:18063-35708 GCA_013400335.1 Eurystomus gularis
CTGGGAGCGCGGGGGCTGCCGGCAGCGCGGCAGCCGGGGAGCGACGGGCAGGTACCGGCAGTCCCGGCTACTCTGCTGGTGTGTCCCGGCCTGCGGCCTCCCCCTCCTGCCGGCCTTGTAGCGGCAGCGCTGTTTCTTCCCGTAAACGAAGTTACTTTCCCAGGTGGGAAGGAAACACGTGTTTTTCCGGAGGGGGCCGCACGCCCCAGAGCAGCCCGCAGTCTCCAGCAGGAGACCTTCCCCCGGCGCCACAGGCAGCTGCCCCCAGCCGCCTCCCGTGGCAGGGGAAGTGTGTGGGGTTGCGCCCCAGAGCACCCGGGAGCGGCCCTGAAGCGGCTCTGCGGCTGGTCGGATGGCAGCTCTTCTCCTTTAACAGATAAAAAAAAAACGTGCGGGAGCAGGCTGCATGCTACTGTTGCCGAGAGTTTCCTCAAGACGCTTGCTTTTCCCTTTTTAGCTCTCCTCGCCTTATTAACAAGCGCAGCAGTCGCAGAGAGAGGCGGCTGGGGCTGAGAGCAGCGCTGCTCCGACTCCAGCTGAAACAAGAGCTGCGCGGAGCACCGCCAGGCCCAGCCCGCTGCCTCCGCTCGGCCCGCAAAGGTTCTGTCCTCGCTTCACTGGCCCCCAAAATGTTCACAGCTAACCATCTCCCCCCAAACTTACTTAATTACTGCTTCGGCAGTAGAAGGAAGAGCAGCAAGAGACATCTGTGTGAGATAAATTAACGGAGGAACAGAAGCGTGCATCCATAAACCAGGTGTTGTGATGGAGGGAGCGATCTAAACAATAGTTTCCCCCCCTCCCTCCTCTTACCTTCTTCCACACTCGCTTTTTTTTAGAGCCCCTCCCTTTTCATCCGGGTCAGGAGATACAGTCAGGTTATTACTCAGTAAAAATTACTCTAGCCAGTAAGAGGATGCCCTGCTATATAAAAGACTGGTGAGGGCACCAGCCTGCCTTCTTCACATCCTCACACAAAGCTGTTTCCCTCGCCCTGACCATTTCTTTCTTTCTTTCTTGTCCTGTATCTCTTCCCAGTGTTTCCAGAAAATGAAAAGAAATGCTCCCTTTTCTTTGCTCTGAACTTCTTTTATGAAGTATGAAAAAAACACTGGCTAAATTTTAAATATATGTATGAAACCGTTATGTCTTCTTGCTGGCTTTTTATTTTGGCACTGGGTTTATTCTGGCATTTCATACCAGTCCTAGTTGTTCTCCCCCTGCTAAGTCTGGCTCTCAGAAGTAGAGCTGTACATCTGAGGTGGTTTAAAACAAACAAACAAAGTCCTTAACGTACAAGAATCTACCGGAAATGAAAATGTTTGGTGTGACAACTGACCAACTTAATGGTACAGGGTTTTACATACTTATGACAGTGAACTGAATCACATTGTTACGATGGTATCACAAACTATGGCGTCTTGAAATTTCAGGTGTGGGAGATGTGTTTCATTGGATGGTGCACTCTGATTTTGAGTAGAATTGGGCACCTCATGCTGAAATACTTTTCGATTGCTGAGGTGTTTTTTAAATAATTGACATCAAAACATCATTGGCATCGAGGCCTAAATAACAATCCAATTTTGTTGTTGCTTTTCAGTTTCTATTACTGCTTATGTAATTTTGAGCACATACATCTTCCTGAAATAACAACAACAAAAGTTGAAGGGTGGTGTTTTAATAACCCAGAGTTAGAGAATAGATCCGACTTAGGCATTTGGATCACCTTAACCCATACACTGGAAACCAGAAACATACATTTTTGATAATATATTTTATATATTGTTTACTCAGTAGATTCCAAGAACTAGCAATAAGGTAAATATGTTTTCCTTTTCAGTGTGTATGTATTGATTTGCTATACTCACTGAGTTAAAAAGTCTTTATGATACATTGTGTAAATTTCGATGTAAACACTTAAAGGTGCAGGGCTTAGTGGCTGCTTTAAGTCCCACGGGCCGTGCAGTGAGAGGTTCCAGACCAGATCCCAGGACAGAGCTGGGTGGGATCCAAGCTCACAAACTGTGACAAAATCACCTCCTGCTATAGTTGCATAGCATGGTAAATATTGTGAAAATGAACGGCTTCCTAAGGAGTTAACCGTAGGTTTTCCTAAGGAATCACCAAAATATGCTTCTGTTACTTTTCTGCTTACATTCCATGACGGTGAAGTAAGCATTAGGGACCAAGAGCTGCAAGAAGTTTGGCAAGCATATGTGTTTGGAATGGGCGACAAGATAGCAACTAAGAGCTTGGGAGAATGCTGTTTTCACAGAATCCCAGGAAGCCTTTATTCATCAGTATCTACTTTCTGGTTACTCCTGCTGGAATTTTCCTCCAAGAGCAGTTGTACACTTGGTGCTGGACCAAAACAAGGGAAAGTTCAGCCCATTGAACATGTAGCTTGTTTGTGCAGTGCTCAACGAAGTGTACAGTAAAAGAATGCAGTTGAAAAAGAAGGAAAAAGAGCATCACTTAGGTAATTTCTGGGGCATAGATGTTCATATGCAACCTGATGCAGGCAAACTGAGTGCCTGCTGGCATATTTTAGGCTTTCCATTTTTCCTTCTGCAGGACAGCAACTGAGCTCCATTGCAACATGACGAAGATTTATCCTTAAAAGTAACCCAGAATTCTGGGCACAACATGTATGAACTAGCACTTTTGTTCCTCTGCCTTGGCTATCAGCACAGGATTCTTCCTAAGGTTCCCAAAACATCGTACTTCACAGCCAATGCTCTGTGGCTTATGCTGGGCTCACTATTCTCGTTATTCATGCCATACAATCTCAATGTTTCACATCCCTTTCCCGCACCCCTGCAGTACCACTCCCTTCCCCCCTCCTGTCCCCTACAAGGAGCAGAAATAAGTATATGCTGAGTACCTCATTGCCTGTAATCTGTTTGTCATTATTGCATGTAAACATTGATGCTCTCAGCACAAGGCTACTGCTATATACACAATTTGCTTTGGCAATATTCTTCCCTTTCTAACGATGCTAGTATTGGAGAAANCACTGCACTTACACTTACCTAAAACAAGGAAGCTTCTCTTTGGAGGTAGCAGTTAGTTGGAGTCCGGCACTAACATACTGGCTTTGCACAGATCCGTCAGCATGACTCAGCAGCCTGCAAGCCTGAGCTCAAGTTGCAAACAGTTACTACTATCTCCTACTGCACTGGCAATAGTCATCTTAAACAATACCAGGTGCAGAAATAGCAACAGTAATAGTAACAACTGTGATGAAATAACTGGTGTTTCTTTTTGCAGATACAGCTGCCTGATCCTGCTTTGATGGCTGATTTGTACGTAATCCCTTTGGGACCATCCAGTATAACTATGTGGTAATAAGTTTCGGGCGTGGGGGGGTGTTGTTGCTGTTGTTTGTACATGTTGTTTGTATCTACCGTGACAACAGGAAAGGAAAAACTAGTTGGCTGGCAATAAATGCTAAATGAAAGAATTACTTGAAGTTAGCCAAGGTATTACATTGTTAAACTGTTAAAGGGAAGGAAAACTACATTTCTCAAACCTTCAAATTTATATAGAGGTAGCTATCATCATTTAAATCAATTTAAGTCTTGATTTCGTCCTTACTAAATTACAGTACCTTAGAGAATATCAGACTGAACTACTTCACATTTTTAAAATCAGCTCCAGTCCATGTTGAAAAAGATGGGATATTACTTTAGACTGAAACATGTTTTTAAAAGATTTTTCCTTCATCTGTTTTTCTCTGCATGTTATCATTGTTCTTGCTTTTTTTTTTCTACAGAATCATTGTTCCTTTTAACAAAATTCTGCACTTTTTCTTCTACTTGTCTTACAGTGCTTTCAAGACACTGTATTTACCTATATAGTGAAGCTAACTCACTTCTTCTATTACCACCTTTTCAGCTGAAATTTCCAAGGGACAGAGCACAATGCAGGCAAAAAAGTCTGGTAATACATGACAGAAGAAGTAAAAGTAAGGCAGCTCTGTTTAAAGAAGGGCAAATAAAGTATCTGAATGTTATACCCACTGTGTAGGAGAATGGAATAAAAAATAGGAAATCTTCAACATTTCCATGAAACTGTTTAAACTGCTTTTGTTAGGTTAGAAGCGGTTTTGAGAGGAAGAAGTTTTTAGCTATTGAATGCTTTGGAAAGTTTGATCTTTCAGCCTCTGTGTACTATGCTTTTTGAAACAATCATGACCACAGCACGCAGCACACAACAAGCTTTATGTCCTCAAAATTACTATTTTTGCACGCTGTTTTATATGAGTAAACTAAAATTGATATCTACATTAGAAATCAGTGAGAATCTTGTGTACCCCAAACATCTTTCCAGTTTCAGAATTGTTGCCTTTTGCTCTTTTAATTTGTTCCTTTCTTGAAAGGGTTAATTAACAAGTACAACTCATAATGAGCATGTCTTGGTCTGTGAGTTTTGCAATAAATAAGTCTGGGAACAGTGTGAGTTAAGGCAGCTTATGATCAAATTCACTGGTCTGCACCATCTGTTCTTATATATTAATTTTCTATATGACAATCTCTCCATAAAAAGAAAATTCAAAACATACTTTCAGAGGAGTTTTGTGATTTGTGTTTTGTGGTTTGCTATTTCTTCTTGTTTTGTTTTGTTTGTTTGTTTGTTTGTTTTAATTGTGGTGTATCAGCTAGAATTAAATGATGGCTGATGACTGACACTTATGGTTGAGTGTAATGACACTGAACGCTGAGAGAGCACATTGATAGGGCTAATCAAACGCAACACCAGAAAGCATGACTTTGCAAGAACAAGTAGTAAAATCAAGAAAAAAAAGAAAGTGTGGTGCAGAAGATTAAAAAGAGAAAGAGAAAAAGGAACATGAAAAATTTCTGGCAGTTTGAGAAATTGACAGATTTTAAGAAATGACATCTAAACTGAGAAATCAGATCCTACATGCTCAAGTTGGACACCCATAATATGAGCAAACATGTATTATACTAATCTTTCTAAATCTAATTTAAATGATTCAGCAGCCATAACATGCCCCTGTGTTGGTCACAACTCAGTTTACCAGCTAAGCACTTAGCTCCCTAAACTTACAACAGTCCTTGTTCTGCTTGCCTTCAGCCACTTCAATTTTCAGAGATGTGAATGAGACATGAGCTACACACAGTGTCCTCTTTGACTACATTGTTTTGCATCCTAAGTACCATTTGTGAGTACTGCGTAAGGCAAGAAGGGATGAAGAAATAAATATGTGACTATACAGCTGGTTGTTATCCTAATGATTGTGCACTAAGAAGTGAAGTAAGGTTATTCTAATCCAGGAATATCCTGAAAAAAGAAATTGTTATTAGCACTTTACTGTTCATGAATATCTTTTTCTGCATGCAGGAAATGCACATATATCCATACATAGGTACATCTATGTCCCATAACCTGTTCTACCATTTTCTTCTTTTGACCCTGCATTTTAGTTTTGAACAAGAGCTAATCTTAGCTAGCTAACAAGATCTGACATGATCACAGTCCATAGCAGTATGGCTGGAGGCTAGAGGATTTTTGTGTATGTTGTTTTATTCATGTGTTGTCCTGGAGAGGATCGGAAACATCACGTAAGAGTGCCAAGCACTCAGTCTTGGCCTTTAGGCAAAATACAGGTAGAGGACTCCTTCAAAATAAAGTTATATAAAATGTAACATCATTTTTGTGGGTTTGTGGTTTTTTTTTAATGGAAAGACAATTTATAATAGAACATCTAACACCAACCTCATAAATGCATAAACACAGAGAATTTTTTGACAGGAGAAGATTTAGTCTATAATTACATCAGGTAAGTTGAGGTCAGTAGTTTTGAACACATCTATCAACCTGCTGAGTAGCATTTCTAATTTATCTTCTCTTATTTTTACCCTGAGTAACACAAGGTATTTTTCACAACCACAATTTCTTTTCTTCATCTCCTACTTATCAAGTATTATGTTCTAGGATAGCATTCCATTGTTCCTTTGAGGTAAATCATTAGCCTGTGAGACCATCTATTGAACCTGTGCAAGACAGATTTCTCTCTCCCCCACCTTTCTCAGTGCAGCTGCACTAAGTTTTTTCAGGGGTTGTATTTGGCTTTCTCATATAGGTAAATCTCTGCACTGCTGCAGCTTTTTGAGTGCCTTGCAGCTTGTAAATGACTCATGCAGCACACTCCCTTCCCTCCAGCCAACACGGAGAAAGCCTGGAAAACTCTGCTTGGGAATGATCCTCTTTCTGTTTTACACCACAGATTACTTCCATTACAGCATAATGCCCAAAGGCACAATCCAGCCTGAACTACACAGACATCATGAAACATGAAAATACAAATGCTCTTAACAGAAGTTTTATCCCTAGAATAATTTACACTTCTAAACCCAAATCTCTTTCCAAACTTTAAAAATTTGTTTTCCTTTGTTGGTAGATGCCAATAACTGGCAGTTATTGTGTTTGATCTGAATGGACTATGTTACAAACAAATGGAAACAAGACATACAAAGCCATCCAAACAAATCCTGTTATTTTCTGTGAGATTAAAGCAGCAGTTTCAGCACAAATAAATCTTGGAAAATATGAAGATGCTTCAAATGAGGTAATTGCTGTGAAGACCACTGATAATTTGATCTATATTCTGCTTACCAACTATTACCCAAACACCATCTCCCTCAAAAGAAAGACATCTGCAAATTTGCAAGGTGTTCCAGTTTAAAAAAAAAAAAAATTAAAATCATAAATTCCCCATGAATCCCCGTTTATGTTAGAATCTGGTGTAGTCTCATCTTCAGAAACTTCAAGTGGCCATGAAATTTTTCTTATGGGTGGGTACCCATTCTGACAATCAAGCCCGTGCTGCTCAAGAGTGTTACCAATTTAGATATCAAAAAAACTTCAACTTTTCTGTTAAAATACACCTCACTGTGAAACAGGGACAAGTTTTGCTAACCCTGTGATGGGTAACTTTGCAGCTGTAATAACAGCCAAAGAAACAAGCACTTTGAACTGGATAGGCTTAAAGCAGACTCCAGAAATGTGTTAAATAAAATGTGTGGTCACAACAAAGAAGAAATAGTAAGAGAATCAAGTATCCAAGTGAATGTTGTCTGTACCCTACAACTGCTAGTGCATGACATCCACTACACTCATTGCTGCTGCACTGTAGGGAACAGTTCTGCTTTTAACAAAGGCTCAAGAACTGAGTGTCTGCTGGGAAATGAAACAATGCTAGGGAACATTTAATGGTCAAACACACATACTGTTAAATTATTAGCCTCCTTTTTGCCTCACACTAAGCAAACACTTCCAAACAACTGCCAAAGACAGTTTGGAAACCTAGTTCTGGGGCACCATTGGTGGAACAAAATGTCTGCAGACAGGGAGGAAAATGTTTGTCTAGTACTAGTGGTGATTAGTACCTGCAAAAAAAAAAAAAAGTGAGGACTTAAGGTGGAATGTGCTGTATATCCCCTGCTGCTTGCAGGAACCAAGCAGCACTGACCTCAGTTTCAGTCTGGTCACTGTGCTGTTACCAGAAGCTCAGCCTCCAAAATCCCAAATAAAGTGTCACATGCTGAGCTAACATGATTCTATGCTCTTTGCCTTCCAGGTTCCTCAGTTCTTACAGCATTTTTGTCAGATGGAAGTCCTTAGACAAAAAAAAAGGAATTCAAATTGTCAGGAAAGCCTACATGCCAGCACTTAACTTGTTAGGATATCACAAACCGATTACTACTGATGTAGGATATTCATTGCTAGTACACTTTTGAAGCCTGTGTTTTCCTAATTAAATTGGGAAATGCCTTGCAACTTAACTTACATCTTTAATTTTTATTTAATTTCCATTTTAGATAATTTTCAATTCTATTAGAATACAAACCAGAATGTGAGTACAAAGGGAGAAACATCACAGATTATTTCTAGAGAAGCCTGTGTTAAAGAAAAACTTTTTGTCCTGTTGCTTTTGAAACTCTTAAAACGCAACATTTTTCTCAGCAGCAGGCCTGCTCACGTAAAAAGGAATGTCAAGGAGAAACTATTCTTCATTTCTGAAGATACACATGGGAAATACAAGTATCAATTATTTGGAGAAAACAATTATTGATACCCCTGTTTTTAGAGGTATTTGAGAGGAGCAATTATAGATCTCTCAATGTAGAATTACAGATTTATACAGGAATGCTAGTTCTTAGTCAACATCTATTATATCAAGAAAGTCACCTGAAGTGCACTGGTAATACCAATAACATACAATCCCACAGTGAAGCATTAAATCAGTATCAAGAAAAGGGTGATATTAGCTGTACAAAGGGAAGGCAGAATTGAGAAAGTAGCCTAGTAATATTTTTTTATTACTTTATCACACTTGCCTAATTTTTTCCCCTCTATATTCCACAACACGACTGCAAGTTGCAATAAAATGCATTTCTATTCATAAATTCCTCTCTCATCTACAGACTTTCTTACTTATCTGCTCAAAAAGGAAGTATATAGTGATGCTGATAGGGCGTTGCACTGCAGCACAGAAAGAATAATATAAAGCCAAGAGAAACCCATGGGTTCTGGTGACCATTTTTATCAATGAGTGACAAAAATAGAGGGAGGAGAAAAGGAGGAAATTGGGAAAAAGTGAACCAGTCTGAAGATTGCCAAATGTGATACTGTTGATAATGTAAGCAATCTGCTAAAAATACTGATTATTGATGGTTTCTAGAATCGTAATTAAAATGTAAGCATTCATATAATTTGTAGCAACAAATAAATCTGTGCTCTGTAAATATGGCGTTCATTTGTCACAACAAAATAACATTTCCACCCCCTGTCTATACATTGTAATTGTCTGCATTATTCTGTGATTGTTATCAGATATTAAAATCTTCCAATTATAAAAAAGCTGAACATCAATATGAAAACCAATTTAACTTTGAATAAAAGCAGCACATACATTTTTACATGTACATTTTATTTTTATGAGTTAAAATAGTGCACCTATACATAATATACACAGAGAAGAAAACACCATTAAGTAATTCAGATCTGTAGGAAAAAAGGTTCTTAAAAATAACAGGAGTCTCTTGTATTGAAAGCATTCAAGTGATCTTCATACAAGTAGCAGTATTGATTTGAAGTGAATGCTTTTGTGAGTAAACACTACTTATATTATGAAAAATTTGCAGGAAAGGTTTACAACTCAGTGGAGATCCCTTTTGGTCGCATCAGCACTTCAGGCTGTGGGGGGAGTTTTTGCAATGTGGATTGTCATTAGCTTTTCAAAGCCGAAAATACTCTTGTAGCTTCATCAATATGTACGAAAAGATGCCTGCTTTAAAAAGACTTTAACGTTTCAGGAGGACATAATGATGGTTATTCCTCAGAGGAGTAAAGAAATGAGCGAAGGCTTTATCATTGTACATTTTATTTATCCCTCCTTTTTTTCATGTATTTTTGTTTCTTTGAGGGTGAGCCTGGGAGTTGAAGAATTAGGCTACCAGCTGGCATGCCACCCTGGCTTCAGTCTATACAGGGTAACCAGTCTACCATCATACCTATTTATCTCTGTTTCCCCACCTTTCTCCTACTAGAGGTTCCTCAGATAAAGTTACATTTACAGTTGATCTGGTTTTGTCAAAATGGTTCAGATTGTTTGAAAAAAAAGATACACTGTTAAAGTAGATAAAGATCAGTAAATTCTAGCTGTACATGGTGTTATGCTGGGAAGTCTGAAGTGATGGTACCAGCTGGAAAGGATTAGTGGTGATAAGCAATCATCTTGTAGATGGCAACCTTCTTATTGTGTATCCAGATCAGCATATTTAAATTCACATGGGTTCTAAAACAAAAAGATCCCAAAACATAATGGAAGATATAGACTCAAGAAATCCAAAGAAAATTTGGAGAAGTTTGAAGACTAGAGGCAGAGGTTTGAATTTGGATAATAAGCCAGCAAATAACCTGCAAAATGGTTTAGAAGATAAGTAAGGTGTATTTGTTTTTCAACCTCTTTTTGAACATTTTTGAGAGAGAGAGAGAAAATAAACCAAGTAATAGAGATTAGGGAGAAGCTGCAGGAGATATAGGTGAAATCTGTAAGAATTGGAGGAAAAAGGATAGAGAATTAAAGCCAAGAGGAAGTCATGAATGCAAATACGGGATAAGTGCTTGAGAAAGTAAAAGGAGTTAGAAATTGCCTGAAGTAGAAGTGAAAGTTTTTAGGTCAGGCCATAGGCAGTTCTAGTAAAGTGAGTATGGAAAAGAATTTTTGAATTCAAAATTGCAGTAACATAAAAAACCTTGGTAATCACAGAAACTATGTGAAAGTTTTAAGAAGATAAGCAGTGCTGTGGAGGATATTGACCTGATAATAAAAATGGAGTGTGCCTCACAGCAGTAATATTCCTCTTGATAATTTCCTAGAGATTGCCTGTTGGCATTTTTGGAAAGGTAAAGTAGAGAGTCACAGGTTGGGAGTTATTCATCTGTGTCTGCTGGGATTTTATAAGGTCTTGAATGTGCATAGCGCTTAATAGACTTAGTCAGGAGACAGGACAGTTGGCAACAGGATAGGAGTCAGGAACACAAGTTGCCTCAGTAATGTCTGTGTTGTGTATCTGTAAGTCATTGAATTGGCAAATGGAAGAGTAAAAGGAATTTAATTTTATTTGATTTATGAATCAGTAACTCCTTACCATGGCAGCCAAATCCCTTAAAATATTTAGATTTGCTTTTGTAATCTGTTCAAAGACTAAAGCTCTCTATTGTCTCCCCTTTTCTGAAGACAATGAACAATCATAAAGTATGTCTCAGGAGTATCTATAATTCCCAGAGTTTGAGCCTGCATAAATGAGAGTAAAAAGCTTTCTTCAGTCTGATAGAATCCCCTCTGAATCCGTTAGCTGAATGCAAAATAAGCGTGCATGGAGAAAGGACCACTCTTTAACTGTCTTTTCCGTGAGGATTGGGTTCTGGCTGACACATCTCTTGGCTTCACAAGTAATGTTAGCTATTTATGTGTAGATGAATACTTCTTTATAGAGAAAGAGAAATTTACAGTGCATGTCTTTGCAGCACATATCCTGTATGTGTGAGCGAATTCAATAGCTCCTTTTTGTTGGTGTGTAATTCTTTAAGACTGTTTACTGTAATTAGTCCTGTGCAAATCTTCACTGCACAAAAAAGTATGAAGTACATTTCTATAACCTGCCAATGCATTGTACTAAATGTTAAAAGGACTGGAACATTATTAGATCATTAGAAGAGGACGAAGAGCACAGTATGGAGCTGATGTTTGGGTGCTTCCCTCTGTTTCCACATAACAATTTTCCGTACTCAAATGAACCGTAATCTTTCCTGTAAGAGACATACACATTGGTTGCAACAAATGTGATCAAGAGAAATAGTATCTCCAGCGTTTTCTACTTCAACTAGCACAGATTTGTCACAATGGAAATACTTTCTTATTCATCTTTTTCCTAATCCTTTTCCTACTAAGCGGACTGGAATCACATGTGGTAATATACACTAACAGAAAGCAGTGAATTTACAGCCCAGGAAACTGTTTACTTCCTGGGATAATCAAGGAACCCTGGGATTAGTAGCTTTTGTGTTTGTAAATAGGACTTTTCAATATCTACATACAAGATCTACAGACAATATTGTGATTCTTCTCAGAGACACAAACAACCATGTTTTCTAAATTTGAAATGTTGAAAGTACTTCTGCTGTGCACTATTTATTTGGAAACGGATCCTCTAAAATAGGTAATGGTACATTGTTTCTTGCTTTGTCATAAACATTGACTAGGGACTCTCAAAGATTATAGAAACTATAGCCCTTTGTTAAGAATTGTGTGTAGATAAATATACTGTGCACAGAACTTGAAGACATTGCATACATCCCGAGCATATCGATACTATGCTTTAAAGCACTTTCTGTACTGACAGTACACTAGTTCCCCTTTAGGGGAATTTGTGCTGGAGTAAGTGGAGTTTGACAGGAGCCACAACAAAACCCCTGTCTTCTCTTCAGAAAGTGGATGTAACAAACAAGCAACACTCTACTATGTATTTCCCTTCCTTGAAGAGGAGAGGAAATAAAGGATCATGAACTCTTCACTTCCTGAGGAACCTCAGCTTGATACTTTACTCGAGCAAGCAAAGGTAAGACTGCATGTGAGGTATTGTCAATGTCTTTAAAGGCAGATGTATTTGCAATTCCAGTCTTATTAACGGGAAAACACGCTCTGGTAAACATTGCACCTCTGCAAGGGTGTACAAAGGGAATAGACTTTTCAACCAAACCTGCAATTCTTACTGAAATCTTGCTAGGGTTGGTTTTTGGTTTGTTTTTTTTTTCTTTTTTTTTAGATCTGTGTAGTTCATGAATTGTGTATAGCCCTACAGCAATGCTTTGCTTTACTTTTGATCAGTGGTAAGGATGCTGCCTGCCTTTGGGAGCCCTCCTTGTATGTGCTAATGTTACAGCTCTCCTTTGTGCGAACTCAGTCAGCTGAGCCAACATAATAACAGCTTCTACAGAAGAGCAGAGAGGATGGTGTCACATCTGACTCCTCGCTTGGCCAATGGTGCTGTCAAACTTGGAATTTAATCTTTGAGATTACTGCTTAAAAACTTGGAGCTCTAGAATCAGGATTTAGACTTTATAAAAGTCAAGCTGTGCAATTATTTGAAAGCTTAGTGGTCAAGCTCAAAAAGCTCATACTTCAGCTGAGTGCAGCTCTTAATTATGTTAGATTGTCCTTTCTATAAATGCACAAGAGCATATATATACTATAGTATAGTATAGTATAGTGTAGTATAGTATAGTATAATTACTGCTAGAATGGGTATATTTTCCTGATGATGAGAACTGATAAATGTAGTTGAATGCTTTAGCATGGCATATAAAACTTTAGAATGATGTTATTCATGAGGCAACTGCCTCGCCTCTGTGTGCAGAATATGTTTGTAACAAGAAGGAATGATCAAAGACAGCTCAGATATGTATAGATCAATGCTTGAAGTTCCTGACTGTAGCGAACAGTCTCTGAGAAACTGAGCACTGTGCAGAAAAACAAATGAGTTCAGTCTTATTTATGTACATTTGAGTTTTTTAAAGTTTAAATGAAAGATAGGTTTGTTTGGATTCCTTTATTTTTAAAATTTTATTAGGAGTTTTAATAAGCACACATTTGGTTTGCTTTTTGGAAAAGAAGCAACAGCTTGTACTCCTTGATTGGCACACTTTTAATGATGGAATGTCAAAATTGGATGATTTCTCTGAATGTGTTTATCAAGTGTTTACAGATACTTTTTTTTTAGATAGCTTGTAGTGTGAAAATAAAGGTGGATGTTTGAAAGTGTCAGTAAAACACTGCTTCTCGTGGGATGGTTTCAGACTGCTGGAGTTTTTTGATTGAATTTTTTGTGATGACCTGAATCAGTGATGATGGGCATATGTACTCAAACAATTGAAACTGAATATTTTGAAAAACATTAGATGATATTAATAAATGATTTGAACTGTTTTTCAATACATTCACTTTTATGAAACTTTGCAACCACTGATCAAGTCTTTAATCCAAGGAAAAAAGATTTCTTTTCTATGCAGTCACTTGTTTATACCCACTTTTTGATTCCCTTTATTTTAGCTATCTGAATGAGATAGCTGGTGATTCATAAAAAGCCATATATGTAAACTGCAACACATGATGTAGTATATTTGGCTGTACTGAATTTTGATAAATAATATAGAAGCAGCTTTCCACCATAATTGAAATTGTATTTGGTCTGGTGTAAATGAAAGCAGAATCTGGATTACTTTATTCAAACAGATCTCTTGCTCTCTAGTGTTATACTGATCTATTAAACGAATGTAAAGTATTTACTGTCTTCTGTACTGAGTTCACTTTCACAGACTATTAGTTTCTAACACATTACTAATTCTTGGATCTTGGCATTCATGGTGACATTACTGGATTCAAGAGGGGAAAATATTAGGAGAGAAGGAGATGAACCATGAGATTTCCATTGTATAGAACATTTTTTTTTTGGCATGTGGGTCTGATGTGTCTCTACAGCTACATGAAGATCTTCTAAAATAGGAACCTTTATATAGTAGGTTTCCTACATGCATATTTAAATGCTTGAATAACTGAAATACTTTAGTAACTGCTGACTACTTTAAAGTTCATTCAATTCACCTCATTCTAGTGGAAACAGGATTCAGTCAGCCAAAGTTCTGTATTCCTGTACAAAGCTTTCTTTTGTTTATGGAGAGACGCAACCATGCAAATACCATAATGTTAAGACTACATTGTTTTAAAGTATTTTAATTTAAAATATTTTCACTATAATTATTTTCTTGCTTCTACTCAATGTCTGAATCACAATAGAGTAAATCTAGCTTCCATGAGCAAGATTTATTGGGTCACTCTCTCATTTTTTTTTTGTCATAGTACCCCTTGTTGTTAATCTAAGTTAATGGCAACATTAATGGTATGTTAATGTCTATAAAATCACACAGATGGTGAACAAAAATAGTTAAGGTTTTTGACTTAAGCTGTTGGAGTTAGATTTGGGTTCTTTGTAATAGTGATAGATTGTCTAATCCATCAATACTCAAAACTCTAGAGAAAGTCAAAGAGAATATATTAAAACAGGAGAAGTTGCTAGAACACTGAAAAAAAAAAGTTGGAGAGGAGTCTTTAGAAGTGGTTTGGGGTTTTTTTTGGCTGGAAGTTAAAATACAAATGATTGCATTGCTGAAAGCAAGACAGGATTTAACATGGCCCTCTTAAGAAGTATTTTCCTAGAACAGTGTCCTTGAATAGCTGTCATTAAAAAACATTGTTTATTAGATATAATTTCTGCATAGAGCTTTTCTTAATTTGGAAAAACAATATCTAGATGCTGTTAGAAGAAACTGCAAAGAACATGTTTGAGAAGAATGAGTCTTTTAGTTTCAAAAGAAATCTATAGATGAGATGATGATGGTGAATATGAAGATGATTACTATTATAGTAGATCCTTTAAAGAACAGAACAAAAGTAACACAGTGCTCTTATCATGTCATGAATTTGACAATGTTTCCATTAAGTCAACAGTACACCTAGAAAGGAGAAACTTTTCATTAAAAAAAATTGAAATTTATGTGGAAATCCTTTTGGGTAGAAATAATTTATTAAATAGCACTTGAACAACTTTTTCTCTTTTACACCCCTGCATTCTGTTGGGAAAAAAGTCTGTACTTTTTACTTTCCAGCTGGCCAGTCCCTGTTCATTTGGCTAGTCCCCTGCCAGATACCTGTCAAGAGGAATGGCAGGGTTCAGGCTTTCCTGAAGGAGTCTTTACTGCCTAATTCCTGCCAGAGCTTCACATATTGCCCCTTTGTCTTCTAAACAAATTCCAACAGTTAAAAGTGGGACAGAAGATATGATTTTAAAAGGTAGGTGTTAAATAAATGCAGCAGAAATGAAGTTTCCTTATTGTTACATGATGGGTATCTCATAAAGATTCAATACCTCACTTTTAAATTTTATTCCGTGCAGAATCCTGACCATAACAGAGCACACAGCAGTAGTGCAACCAAGCAAAATGATTTGTGATGAACATTCATTTTGAAAGGAGAAGATGAAACTCTTCTGAATTATTGAGAAGGGCAGAGTGATCAAACACACTTTTTCTAAGCAACTCCTATCACTTCTGTTCTGCTTTCAGAGTCTCATTTTATTTCATCACGAATACTTTGCATTTATAAAGTGCCTACCACTGTGGTATGTGAAGCCATGAAAACAGCAATTGGATTAAAACTGTGAAAGGCCCAGTTTCAAATCAAAGAGTTTAAGTAAAATGATTCATACACTCAAACTCAAGAGACTGTCCCTCAAGGAATAACACTATTTTGGCACTGAATTATTTATGTAATTTCTTTTTATTTCTGAATTTCACCTGTGTGTCTTGGGGATGTTTGAAGCCATAGAGCATTAAATAAAGACATTAGGTGACTTTAGTCTTTCTGTAGATACTATTCTGGTCTGCTAGGTTGTGGGAGGTCTTCTGTGCCTTCTGCTTCCCTCATCTTCATTTTCTCTATCTCTGTGGCATAAGTCTTCTCACAGTCCTCCCCTTCAGAAATTCATTATTCAATGGCTCCAGTCAACACAATCTGCCCACAGATTTGCCCACCACCTAGAGGGAGACACAGCGAAAACACTGATGGCCTAATTCCTCTCTATGGGATGAATGGAAGAAGAGGAGGAGGAGGTCCAGTGGGTGGTGGTAGGAATAGAAAAGACCAAACTCTGTATTTTGCTGCAATTTTAGCAGGGTATAAAAGTCTTACCAATGCAAAGACTAGCACTGCAGAGAGTTAAAAAGATCTACATACTCACAGCTCCCAAAGCTTCACTGAGCTCTCACTGTTCAGAGAAATGTTGATATAATATCACGATATTTGATGATACTGTACTTTTGGGTATCAGCATCATGAAAGATACAAACAATAACAAGAAATGCTAACAATAAAAATGCTTATGAATCTCTCTAGTTCTTCATTTGGCTCTGAAAACAAATTTTGTGGCAACATTTAGCATTGATTCCCAAAATAAAGTAATCTCAAATACTGGCTACAGTATTTCAACTTGCTCATTGTGGAAGTGAGTACTCAGCGACCTCCAAACAGCAACCTGTTCAGTGCAGCTACAAGTCAGAATAATATTGTTATTTTTTATTTATTCAGATCCATGAATGAAATTCAGAATACAGGAAAAACAGGAATGTATTGTGAATTGAAGTGGGATTAAGGGATGGAATCTATCCTGACCTCCCTGAAACTAGGTTTTTTTCAAGCAACCTTTACAACAGCTGCTAACTTCATTTAATTAAAAGTCAAGTCAATGGGACTAACTGCACAAAAATTGGAGAGCAAAGTTGAACTGTAAGTGCAAGTATGCATTTTTAACAAATGGCAATTACAAATGCAAAATAAATATTGTAATTAATTTGACATTAAAAGTCCATGTGAAACAGATATTGTTATATAATCAGGAAATGTGAGGGGAAAAAAGCTGAAAATGAATTTCAACATGTCTAACAAAGCAAAGAAACTTAGAAGAAATCCTTCTCAACTCACTTACAAAGAACAAAGAAAACAATTACTCTTTCCAGGTATGTCAACCGTGTTTTGTACACCTGTCACGATCCGCCCACATGGGGTCAAGGGTCCACCCACAAGGGATCACGGATCCGCCCACAAGGGGTCACAGGTCCGCCCACAAGGGATGTGGTCCCGCCCACCAGGGCCCTAGGCCACTCCCCAAATGGAATCAAGGGCGAGGCACTTCTCTCCAAATCCACAACCAATTGCAGGAATCAGACACACCCCCTTATGGAAATATATGTTTATTAATACTAAGTCAAAATCTATTCTATGAAGTACTCTTATATCTTACAATCTATGCCTTATCCAAATATTGCAATACCGTTATCACAGCCTATGGAGTCTATATCTTAGTCTATATCTTAACTATTTAATCAAAAAGATCTCTCAACATTTAATAACCATTAGAGAGTTCACACCCAGGAAAGGAATAGGAAAACCAAGAGTTTGAGGGGTAGAAATAAGGGTCTTATTAGAGAGAAAGGTCCCTATC
>VZZY01004285.1:0-17750 GCA_013400335.1 Eurystomus gularis
ACATCTAGAGGTCTTCCCTTGTCCTTATGGTTGATGGATTCTCATCATTCTTATTCTGTTTAGTCTTTGTGGCTCAAAAGAAGATGGAGTCTCCCTTTTTAAAAGGAGTCACGTGGAGAAGACAAGGGGTGATGGGTACAAGTTACAAGGGAGATTCTGACTGAACACAAGAGGAAAAGTTTTCCCAACAAGGACAATCAGCCATTGGAATAATCTCCTCAGGGAAGTGGTGGAGTCCTCAGCATTGGACACTGAAGATTTAGCTGGACAGGAGCTGGGCCATCATGTCTAGAACGTGCTTTGACCAAGAAAGGTTGGACTAGATGATCCTCAAGGTCCCTTCCAACCTGATATTCTATGATTTTGTGGTAAGAAAAACTGATTGGGCATATCAAAAAAAGGCAGATCTTTCTTAATTTATCGAGTACCATGAAAATTTACTGAACTTGAGGGAAAAGTTCAATCATTCCCATTCTCAAAAAGTGATTTATAGAGAGGATGTTACTAAAACAATGGGTGTCAAGGAAGTATTAGACACTGTGTAAGACAACGTGTATCTCTGCACCAATTCCAGACAAACTACAGATCTGCATGGAGACTTTATCAATCACAGCTTATGTTCTGATGTCATAGCTTTGGACAAGGATTCATAGAGCCATTCAATGGTTTGGGTTGGAAGAAACCTTTAAAGATCATTTAGTCCAACTCCCCTGCAGGGAGCAGGGACATCTGCAACTAGAGCAGGTTGCTCAGAGCCCCGGCCAACCTCACCTGCAATGGTGCCAGGGATGGGGCAGTGACCACCTCTCTGGGCAACCTCAACCAGGCTCTCACCACCCTCACAGTGAAGAATTTCTTCCTAATCTCTACTCTAAATGTCCCTTTTTGAGTTTCAAACCATCACCCCTTGTCCTGTCACAACAGGCCCTGCTAAAAATATTAGGAGTGCTGGTTGATGAAAAGCTCAACATAAGCCAACAATGTGCAAGTGCAGAGAGAAAGCCAACCATAGCCTGGGCTGCATCAAAAGTGTGGCCAGCAGGTCAAGGGAGGGGATTCTCCACCTCTACTCCACTCTGGTGACACCCCACTTGGAACACTGCATCCAGCTCTGGAGCCCCCAACACAAGAGGGACACGGACCTGATGGAGCAGGTCCAGAGGAAGGCTGCAAAGATGATCAGAGGGCAGAAGCACCTCTCCTATGAGGACAGGCTGAGACAGTTGGGGTTGTTCAGCCAGGAGAAGAGAAGGCTCCAGGGAGACCTTCTTGCAGTCTTTCAGTATCCAAAGGGAACCTACAGGAAGGCCGGGGAGGGACTTTTTACAAGAGCTTGTAGTGGTAAGACAAGGGGTAATGGTTAGAAACTGGAAGAAGGTAGATTTAGATAGGAAATTAGGAGGAAATTCTTCACTCTGAGGGTGGTGAGACACTGGCCCAGGTTGCCCAGGGGGGTTGTGGATGCTCCATCCCTGGAGGTGTTCAAGACCAGGTTGGACAGGGCTTGGAGCAACCTGGTCTAGTGCGAGATATCGCTGCCCAGGGAAGGCTGGAACTAGATGATCTTTAAGGTCCCTTCCAACCCCACCCGTTCTATGATTTTCCCCATCCTTCTTACAGGCCTCGATGAAAACACTGGAACATAAAAACCATTTAGAACCTGCAGAGGCCACAGATGAATTTCAGAAGTCATATTCTACATGAAAACAAAGCCATTAGTAGACTCCCATTCCTACCACAGTTTTTCGAACATACACCAAGGATGCCATAAAGGCACAAACCATCACTCTCGTCATGCAGAAGGTCAGGAGAACATGCAGAGGTCAGGCAGAGAACATGCAGCATGCAGTAAATGGCGAGCAGAGGTTAATAACCTGGCGGCATAGGATCTGAGAATGTGAGAACAAGTTAAAGACAAGAGTTCCTCTCCATTGTCACTGAGGGTCGAGAAGCAATGCTGCAGCGTAGAGCAGTGAGAGTGGGGGAAATACAGTTTGTCCAAGACATAGACATATCTCCGCAAGTGGCGGCAGGTATAACTGAAAGACAAGGGTAAAGGGAGAAAAAAAAAAAAAAGACAGAGAACAGAGGTGTTTTCCTTCAAGAAAGCCAAGTCCTGGTTTTATGTCCTTGGTTTTTTTCTGCTGAGAGGCAACGGGAGGTGGCAAGGGAGTGGTGGGACTTAAGTCACCATCAGTTGCTACCACAACGGGAACCCGCCAAGTCTCAGGCTTTAGAGATGCGAGAAATCGGGGGGTTATTTTGGGGGGGGTCGAAGTCTGAAGTTAAGGAAAGGTTTTGCCTCTCTCAGATTGAAGTGAATTCACCGCGTCAGTTGGAAATTGAAATGCGCTGAGTCTGAACGGGGTTTATAAATGTAATCGTTAAAAAAAAAAAGCTAATTGAGTGGATTTTCGTGGATGCTGACGTGGGATTTGGGGGGAAAATAAATCACACAATTACTGATCAGCGCGATCCGCACTGGGATTTCCAAGGGTAGAGCATCCCTGTATTGAATCCCAGTTCCTCAAACATGGGGCTTTATCATAACCCAGTTAAGACCTGGTCAACTTTTCCCTCAAAAACGAGTTGCTTCCGTCAAATAACTGCAGAGCAAGCAATAAAATATTTAATATTCACACTAATCAACGCTGAATGCTCTTGAGGAACCGATATATTGCCTATGTTTATTCCCAGGATATCCTCCCACTCATAATAGGAAGGCAAAAATAAATTAGAGTAGATCACCTGCAACAAAACCATGATCAGCTATGAAGGACACACATCATATAACCTCGACATGGATTATTATAGGTTTTGCATAATGAATAATGACGTACGTGTGGCAAGGCCTCCAGAAAGCGTCTTCAGTAGCTTAATGCATTGTGAGATAAATAAGCAGCTCTTCAGAAGCATCAAGATGCTTCTTTGGTGTGATCAGTGAGGTTCTAAGATAAAGACTTGATCAAAACCAATGTCTCACAGAATGGTTTGGGCGGAAGGGACCTTGCAAGGTCATCTAGTCCAACCCCCTGCACCAAGCAGGGACATCTGCAACTAGAGCAGGTTGCTCAGAGCCCCGGCCAACCTCACCTGCAATGGTGCCAGGGATGGGGCAGCCACCACCTCTCTGGGCAACCTCAACCAGGGTCTCACCACCCTCAGTGTAAAATTTTCTTCCTCCTCTCTAGTCTATATCTCCCTCTTTCAGTTTCAAGCCATCACCCCTTGTCCTGTCACAACAGGCCCTGCTCAAAAGTCCGTCCCCATCTATCTTCTAGGCCCCCTTGAAGTACTAAAATGCCGCTAGAAGGTCTCCTCATCGCAAGTGGTTTGGTTTAGGAGATCATACCACTTCCAATTTTTACCTCCAATTCCAGATAACTCCAGAGGTTTACACAAGGCTACAGCCACCGCCTAAACACTCAGCAAAACTAAGAGTTCTGGAACTCATGACAGGCTCATGAATTGTATCATGCAAAATCTTATGGAGAGACGTGAATGAGACGACGGCACCAAGCAGCATATGCAAAGCCACCGGTCACATCCTTCTTTAACCCAGCAAGTTGAGGTTTGCTCTAGGGAAGTCAACTGCCATTTAAAAATAAATATAGAAAGGATAAAAACATGAAGAGCACCAGGCCAACGGCTTTGTAACAGCACAGAAATGAAGGACACTGGGCAGGAGAAACCCAGTGCTCACTAACCCCTTCATAAGCACAACCCAGTCTGGAGCAGCATGTACTGGGTTCAACAAAAAAATTCCCAGTGCTCATGTTGAAGTGGTTCTAATTCATCATCTTCCCCTTAGTGCACCTCCAGGTTTTAGGAAAGGCTTTAAATCTGTAACATTATGGAGAAGAAGGAAGGTTCTGAAGACACACATGCCACCCGTGTATTAGCTCGCAGAAACTAGATTAATCTGCGGCAATAAAACAATCCAATTCTGCTAAGCCTGATTAAATATTTAGGTCAGATTGTTTCTGCGGCAGAATTTGAAAAATGAAGAGTAAATAACATCTTTCGCTGAGTTTGAGACAGCGCTGTAATTCCTGAAGGGACTTGGGCTACAGCAGGACTAGGGCAGGGGTGGTCCTCCTGGATTGGGCACTGGGGAGGCTGAACCTCAAATCCTGGGGTCAGTTTTGGGCCTCTCACTCCAAGAAGGACCACTCCTTGAAGCACGTCCAGAGAAGGGCAGTGAAGGGTCCAGAGCACAAGTCTTGTGAGGAGCAGCTGAGGGACCTGGGGGTGTTGAGCCTGGAGCAAAGAAGGCTCAGGGGAGACCTTCTGGCTCTCAACAACTCCCTGAAAGGATGTTGGAGCCAGGTGGGGTTGGGCTCTTCTCCCAAGGAACAAGCGATAGGACAAGAGGAAACGGCCTCAAGTTGCTCCAGAGAAGGTTTAGGTTGGACATAAGGAACAATTCCTTCCCCAAAAGAGTTGTCAAGGCCTGGAAGAGGCTGCCCAGGGCAGTGGTGGAGTCCCCACCACATTATACTCAAATACTACACAGATGATGACGACAATGCATTGGATCATCCACTCCATGAGCATGGTTAATTTATTCTCGGCCTAAAACCTCACCTTTTGAAGTTATTTCATACTGTCAAAACAGCAGAAAGGCCAAGCTTTTTTTTTAATTACTCTTAAGAGTCATAATTAAGGTTGAAAGGGACCTTAGGAGGTCTGCAGCCCAACCTCTTGTCAAAGCAGGGTTAACATTGTATCCAGACCAGACCAGGGTTTCATCCTGTTGGCCCTTGAGAGCCTCCAGGGACAGACTCCACAACTGCTCTGGGCTCCTGTGCCAATGGTTCCCTAATCATGACAAATAGTCTTCTTCCAGGCTGGAACTTCCTGCCTTCAGTTCATGACCATTCTCTCTCATCCTCATGCCACACACTTCTATAAAGACCCTGGCTCCACCTCCTCAGCAACCTCCTCCTACGTGTGGGACTGCTTTTAACCCTTTCTCTGAAACTCCTGCCAGAGCCATGCCTTGAAACCTTCTCTTCTCCAGGCTAAACAAGCCTGGTGCCCTCAGCCCATCTTCCTACACCAAGTTCTCCATCCATTGCGGTCCTCCAGTTTAGCTACATCTTTCCTCTCTCCAAGGACCCAAACTCTGGCTGCAAGTTCTCCAGACGTGATCCAACAGAGAGTGGTCTTGGCATGGCATGACCCAACTCTCAGAGCACTCTCAGATGCGTTTCACCAGGTCCTACGGACATGGATGTGTAAGTTCTCAAGTAATCCTTGACTCGATCCTTTTTCACCGCTGGTATTTTCCTTCCTACAGTGACTTATCTTTCTAAGGATACTTCGTTCTTGCAGGGCTACTTTGTAGATACAAGTAGCACTAAATTTCTATCTTACAGCGTGGAGCGATGACAGGATTTCAGATGACACCACTGGAAACCAGCACTCTGGGGGCGAGGGGTCATTGTAGGCTTGAAGGTGCCAGAGAAGCATGAAAATGATTTAAATACTTCAGAAGCGATTCTTTGTGATAATGTGTCACAGAACTAAGTTTCCCATGCCCTGAAGCAGGACTTTGAGAGGCTGGCCAGAAGCTGTGGGGTCTCCTTCTCTAGAGAACTTCCAAACCCCCCTGGATGCAATCCTGGGCCCCCTGCTCTGGGTGACCCTGCTGGAGCAGGGGGGTTGGCCAAGATGATCTCCAGAGGTCCCTTCCAACCCCCACCATGCTGGGATTCTGGGAATGTACATGACAGCCTTATGAGAGGAACATTATGGAAGTATTTATAGTGAAGAAGGGTGAGGAAATGAAAACCAAACAAGTTCTGGAGATGTTTGATAGACTGAAAATCAAAAAATAAATCACAGAATCAGAATGGGTTGGGTTGGAAGGGACCTTAAAGATCATCTAGTTCCAACCCCTCTGCCAAGGGATTCCTCCCACTAGACCAGGTTGCTCAAAGCCCCATCCAACCTGACCTTGGACACATCCAGTGATGGAGCATCAGGATTCATCTCATCTGAGCCCGCGTAAGTTGTGCTATTTGGAGAAAGATCTACTTGTAGACCCAAGAGCACAACTGATGAGTTACAGCAACATGTCTCTATACAACTTCACAGTAAGTAAAGATACTTCCTTCACCTACACAGCCCGTTCCTTCCTCAACTCCCTGATGGCAACTACCATTAAAAAGGTTGAGTCGTTCAACAGTTATAAAAGACCTTAAAGACATATTAAAGTTGTGAAATCCTGATTCTTGCTTCCGTACCTACAGTTTCACCCTCCATTTGAAAGTGTCAGATGTTTCAAAGTGCAAAATTCTCTTTGTGAGCCACCAAAATTACGGTGAAACTACACAGTGGTGGGAAATACATTGGCTGGAGTACTTAAGAGACTCCAAAATTTCATTACGAGTGCACTCATATTGCTGAAATCCGTTAGAAAATGTTGGAAAATCCTCACTTAAGGCTAAATAAATCCCAGATTTCCATGTGTGGTGGAAAGGGAAGGTTTTCAGGAGCACCTTCTTGGCTGTGTTGGGTTAATGGCTGGACTTGGTGACCTCAAAGGTCTTTTCCAATCTAAACGATTCTATGATTCTAATAATGACGAATGGGCCGTTCAAGGTGGTTAAAGATGGATAAACAGGACCTTCTACCTCCAAATGGCAGTTCTCCGTTGCATGCAAGTATCTGGAAAGCTCTAGATTTCCTGAAACGGGTCTCAAGGCTTCCAGAAACGTCAAGATTCCTTGCTCACTTAATAGCACATTCTGCCAAGTGATGATTTGCAGCTTGTAAGACACTGAAGGACCACCCAATTTCCTGGATGGCAGAAGACTAACGAGATGTCGGAATGACTTCCCCCCACAAACTGGCAAAATCACCATGATGGTTACATCTTACAAGTCAGCGAGGACCAAAGAAGTGGTCAAGGGAAGTTGAGGTGTCAGAGTGGTACGTTATTTAGATATTTAAAACCTTTTTGAGCCAGAGCAGCAATCAAGAGTGGTATTTTTTAGAGTCCTGTGCCATGATGTGGTGAAGGTGGTGAGAGCCTGGCCCAGGTTGCCCAGAGAGGTGGTCACTGCCCCATCCCTGGCACCATTGCAGGTGAGGTTGTCCGGGGCTCTGAGCAACCTGCTCTAGTTGCAGATGTCCCTGCTCAGTACAGGTGGGTTGAAATTAGATGATCTTTAAGGTCCCTTCCAACCCAAACCATTCTATGACTATCAGAAGATAACACAGTCCAACCAGTCTGCTTCAGAAGACCCTGAGACAGAGAGAGGCACATTTACCCAACACCTCCGGCTCACATTGATCCAATCTCTCTCAAAACAAAGCTGTGAGTCTGTCCATCTGGGAAGCCTCCATAACCCACGAGCTTGGGGCTCTGACCACTTCTAATGGCACGCAGGGCATTCAACTGCTCATGCCAGATGGGGACAAGGGTATTACTGTCCCATCAGGTGCCCACTCAATCCCCAGCAGGTTCAACCAGGCTTAAACCCAGTTCAACGATATTTCCATGTTGGAAACAGCTGATATCAGCCTAAAACCTCACCTCCATATGTTATACACGGGCAAAAACAGCCAAGCCCACGTGGAGGACTCCTCTTTGGGTTGGGACAACCAAAGTAGCCTTTTGCCCACAGCTTCACCCAACAAAGGATGCCTCATTCTTTGGAAAAAAAAATCACTTAATCACATGTACTTTGCTCAGTTATATCAGCAAGTGTACGCTCGCTTCTAATATTCTCTTTTCCTTCATCGGAGCAATTATTGTCCCCCTTTTGTCACAGCCTTCCCTCCTAATTGCAATGACACCTCCCAATTTTGGAATGGCTGAGCAGCTTATAAGATTCCCCACAGCTAATCTAGGTCAACAAGCTCCTAATAAGGCCAGCATATGTTTCTTTGATTTAACGCTATTGAGATCTTTCTAAATTGCTTCTGTCGCCCAACAAAAGCCACTCCGCAGATTCGGGAACCTCATGTGGTATCAGTGATGCAGTGGAGGATGTTCTTCCAAGGAACGAGCGATAGGACAAGAGGAAATGGCCTCAAGTTGTGCCAGGGGAGGTTTAGGTTGGACGTGAAGAACAATTTCTTCCTGGCAAGGGTTGTGAAGGGCTGTCCCAGGCTGGGCAGGGCAGTGGTGGAGTCCCCATCCCTGGAGGGGTTTCCAGGCCGTGGAGATGTGGTGCTGAGGGCCATGGGTTAGTGGTGACCTGGCAGTGCTGGGTTAATGGTTGGACTCAGTGACCTTAAAGATCTCTTCCAACCTCAACGACTCTATAAAGAGCACAAAAAGCATCTGTAAATAGACAAGCGTGTCTGTGAGCAGCTCATGAAAGAACAAACCAAAGCTATCCACAGTTGACCAGCTGACACCCAAATCTCTCCAGGTGTACCCAACTTCTCCTGACAGTCCAAAACTTAAAACCAAAGTTCAGACTCAGTGGCTTGAAGCTGCTTGATCTTCCATTCCCACAAAGTTCTCTTTCAAACATGGCCTGAATATGAGAATATCCAGAAGGTCCTTTTCCTCAGAAGTCTTTAGACTTCACTCTACTTGGAACATCTAATAAAAATGGGATTATCACTTTTGTAACACCCTTCGCTGCATGGGGGGTAGAAAATCTCATTATAAAGCAGTTTCTCTTAAATAGGATATCATTTTAGATCCAAGTTAGATAAGAAATGTTTCCTCCTCTAAACTAAAACAGAAGGACATGGCAGAAAAAAATCAATACAAACATTACAAAACAGCAAATTATAGAGTATGATCATAGCATGGTTTGGGTTGGAAGGGACCTTTAAAGGTCATCCAGTCCAACCACCCTGCCATGGCAGGGACACCTCCCACTAGACCAGGTTGCTCCAAGCCCCATCCAACCTGGCTTTGAACACCTCCAGGGATGGAGCATCCACAAACCCCCTGGGCAACCTGGGCCAGTGTCTCACCACCCTCACAGTGAAGAATTTCCTCCTCATTCCCAATCTAAATCTCCGCTCTTCCAGTTTCTAACTGTTACCCCTCATCCTATCACTACAGACCTTGGTAAAACATCCCTCCCCAGCCTTCTTCTAGGTCTCCTTCAGACAGTGGAAGGCCACAAGCCCTCTGCTGGGAGGCCAGGCTAAGAGAGTTGGGCTTGTTCACCCTGGAGAAGAGAAGGCTCCAGGAGACCTTCTGGTGGCCTTTCAGGACTTCAAGAGGGCCTAGAAGAAAGATGGGGACAGACTTTTTATCAGGGCCTGTTCTGACAGAACAAGGGGTGATGATTTTAAACTAAAAGAGAGAGATTTAGATGAGAGAGAAGGAAGAAATAGTTGATGCTTGGGCTTGTTCAGCCTGGAGAAGAGAAGACCTTTTGAGTACCTAAAGAATAGAAACTAAGCAAAGGAAAATCTCTAGGTCTGGTGGTGCTTTGGTGCTTNTAACCCATGGCCCTCAGCACCACATCTCCATGGCTTGGAAACCCCTCCAGGGATGGGGACTCCACCACTGCCCTGCCCAGCCTGGCACAGCCCTTCACAATCCTTGCCATGAAGACATTGCTCCTCATGTCCAACCTAAACCTCCCCTGGCACAACTTGAGGCTGTTTCCTCTTGTCCTATCACTTGTTCCTTGGGACAAGAGCTCAACCCCACCTGGCTCCAACCTCCTTTCAGGGAGTTGTGGAGAGCCAGAAGGTCTCCCCTGAGCCTCCTTTGCTCCAGGCTCAACACCCCCAGCTCCCTCAGCCGCTCCTCACCACACTCCTGCTCTAGACCCTTCCCCAGCTTCCTTGCCCTTCTCTGGCCACGCTCCAGCCCCTCAAGGTCCTTCTTGGAGTGAGGGGCCCAAAACTGAGCACAGTGACTGGCCAGTCTACAGCAGAGGACACCCAACATTAAGTGAAAATTGTGCTGGATCTTCCTATAAATCACCTATTTCATCCATTTTTACTTCCAGCAGCTCCTTGAGACAGATTTAGAGAAACCTTCTCGATTTTCCCACTTGCTGGAACGTGACACAAACTACCCCACATGGTGAAGCTGTATTTTACTGACCTCTGAAGAACACTCCATTGAACATTCCCAGCTAATTCTTTTTGAGAAAATACTCTTCAGAATTTAAAACAATTGGCAGTCTCTGCTCGGAATAGGATTAAGGAAAAAGCCTGCGTGGAAATGGAATTACTTCTCACATTAAGGGAGGAATCATTAGAGCATCTGGTGAGGCTTAAATTATGACTGTCTACTCGGTTGGATTGCTAAGGAGATTTGAAGTGAAGGGTTCCACAGCTACTTAATTTAACAATCTATACTCTAAAATATTCTACGTAATATAAAAGTGTCATGTTTTTAGGGTTTTCCTTCACAAAAAGCCCACTTTTTTTCATGATGGATGTTGTGGTTTCTTCTCTCAGAGATGTTTGCACTGTGATGGTAGAACATGCCCATGTCCCGGCCCCGTAAGACATTTAAAACTGATTTTAATATATTTTTAGAGCAGGGTGTTTTGATTTATAAGCAATCATGATCAGAGTGACAAATTAAATCCCAATCTTGGTGGCCGTTGTTGCCTGTTGTCCTGATTTCTACCTGAAAAGTAACATCTTGGGTCAACGTTACCCATAAAAACTCAGGGGGGGGAAAAAATAAACAAACCTATTCCTTAACACTTTTCTGATTTTTCTGGTTCTGTTTGGAATTTAAAAGTCATGGAGATGTGGTGCTGAGGGACGTGGTTTAGTGGTGTCCTGGCAGTGCTGAGTTAACAGCTGGATTTGATGATCTTAGAG
The DNA here is from genome assembly GCA_013400335.1 of Eurystomus gularis. NCBI lineage: Eukaryota > Metazoa > Chordata > Aves > Coraciiformes > Coraciidae > Eurystomus > Eurystomus gularis. Next base: position 10,777 of record VZZY01004285.1, read on the forward strand.
GTCTCTTCCAACCTAAATGACTCTATGATTCTATGATTATATCTAACTCTAAAAATAAAGCTCCAACTCTGCCGGCTCCCAATGGCTGGGACAACCAGCATGCTTCTCAGACTGCTGTCCTACCATCACCCCCCTTGAATTCTCCAAGGACAGGGAGGTCTCAGACTAAATTATAGTATCATAGAACCATTGAGGTTGGAAAAGACCTTGAAGATCATCGAGTCCAACCATTAACCCAGCACTGCCAGGGCACCACTAAACCATGGCCCTCAGCACCACATCTCCGTGGCTTTGAAACCCCTCTAGGGATGGGGACTCCACCACTGCCCTGGGCAGCCTGGGACAGGCTTTCACAACCCTTTATCTTCCATCCCTTCCTCCTTCCTACCATCCCTTCCTCCTTCCTACCATCCCTTCCTCCTTCCTACCATCCCTTCCTCCTTCCTACCATCCCTTCCTCCTTCCTACCATCCCTTCCTCCTTCCTACCATCCCTTCCTCCTTCCTACCATCCCTTCCTCCTTCCTACCATCCCTTCCTCCTTCCTACCATCCCTTCCTCCTTCCTACCATCCCTTCCTCCTTCCTACCATCCCTTCCTCCTTCCTACCATCCCTTCCTCCTTCCTACCATCCCTTCCTCCTTCCTACCATCCCTTCCTCCTTCCTACCATCCCTTCCTCCTTCCTACCATCCCTTCCTCCTTCCTACCATCCCTTCCTCCTTCCTACCATCCCTTCCTCCTTCCTACCATCCCTTCCTCCTTCCTACCATCCCTTCCTCCTTCCTACCATCCCTTCCTCCTTCCTACCATCCCTTCCTCCTTCCTACCATCCCTTCCTCCTTCCTTCCTTCCATCCCTTCCTCCTTCCTCCCTCCCATCCCCAAGGCTTACTGCAGTGTTAAATTCCAGCACACTCTTGCTATTCCTACACAGATAAAGTTCTCCCTCTGCCCTCTGAACGACCAGACATCACAATTCTCCATGCATTTAAACGTTGGTTGGTTGAGATCTGCAATATCACCCAGCTCAGTTACCATGTGAAGGCTCTGCTAGAAGTCACACAGAAACCAACCAAGAGTAGCTACTAAGAGCTTCCATCTTTGGAAGGACTTTGAGTTTTGAACGTGCCAGTACTATATGTTTGCTCTAAGGTTTCTCTTTCTAGTCGGCACATTTTAAGGGTGGCTCTGGTAGTCCTCCATGTAAAAGACAGATAATTTAACCGGCAATTTCAATGCGACAGAATTTTTTGTCCCAATTCTCTGCCATTCACCCTTACTCCCACCTTTCCTCACCCTTAAAAGCAACAACAGAAGACCTCTGCCTTCAATAAGAAGATCAGCACAATTATTTGAGTGGAGGACCTCTGTGCCAGGGTAAGCCTGAGGACCTGGGGTTGTTGAGCCTGGAGAAGAAAAGACTGAGAGGGGATCTTCTCAGTGCTCATCAATATCTAAAGGGTGGGGGTCAAGAGATCTTCTGGGTGTTGCACATCCTTCCTTGGGCCTTGAGATGGGTCTTATACATCAGGGAGTCAACCTGCCTCAAAGGAGTCGCTACACATGGTGAAGACCACATGTGAGAAGGCTGGAAAAGGCTGGTGGAGGGAGGAGCCTCACAGCCAAAAAGGCTCCTTTTTGGAGATGGTTGAGATGAGACATGGCTGCCAAGGTCCTGAGGTTGCTGCTTCTCCACTGATGGCTGCCACCTCTTCTGATAAGCCATCAGGCGATACGTTCAGCCATTTCATAACCCAATTAAATCATAACAATCCACCGGAGCTTACTTTGGACCATGAGTTAAAATTCTGAACAGCAGATCAAGAAAATAGAGAGAATAAAATGGAACAAAATCACAAATTGGGAACAGAAGCAGCAGCTCTGAAATGGAAAACAAAGCATCCCATGAAAAACCAAGCCAAGTTTTTGAGCGTCAAGGTAGCACATCTCACCACACCAGGTGTGAGATTTCAGAGGTCAACATTTGCAACATGTTGATGGTTGGACTTGATGATCTTAAGAGGTCTTCTCCAACCTTAATGATTCTAGGAAAAGCTTGGAAACCTCAGACCTCACGTCTACGATTTGAGAAATGAAGTGAGGAGGTATTTAAGATGATGTCTGAGGTACGTAAGGGGACAACAGCTGCCATTCAAATTCTGAAGATATTCCAGATCGCATGAGCAAGGACTTCCCTGGTTTTCCTCGGAGCAGGGCTGGCTGCCAAGACAAGAAGGATGCCTGACACATGATCACGTGCTTCTACAACCCAGATACAAACTAGGAAGGACTCGACTTCAATCTGTATCTACCCACCTCTTTAAGGGGCCTGGTTTTGAACCACAGCAGATCTCGACTATTTATTAGCACATGAATAAACTTGATCAGTTGACAAGCAAGGGGGGCAGGTTTGATTGCCCCTAAAAAACCCGATCGTTGAGTTACGTCTGAATTCTATGATTCTACTCTAGGATTTAGCAGAGATCTTTTGTTGAGTACGCAGGAAGAAGTAAAACCCATTGAAAATCTGGTCTGCAAAGTACTTGAGAAGCAGGTTATTTTTATAATAATGTGATAAAGGGCTATAAAAAAAAGAGAAAAAGGCACAAATCCCTGAAAACCTCCCGGTTTGAAAGCAGCCACTGAACTGTTCTGTCTGAGAACTGAAAGGTAGAAGTTTCCCAGACAGAAGAACGAGTATTTTTTTGTGCATTCGGAACAATAACAGAGCTAAGATTTATTCGGGGATTACTTAATTCGTCCATTATTTCAGGTATTTCATTCATCGGCATCTATTAAGGTATCTAAAATTCCCATTTCTCTACTCTGGGATTTCAAAGACGAGTTTCAAGAGGAGTCTTTATATTTACCTGATGATCCTCTGAGCAGCGTATTGATGAAGCGAGCGGAACTGCGCTGACATGTTGGCTAAGGCTGCCAGACAATTGGTGTGAAGGTATTTGTCCTGTCAGAAAGCAGAGGAAAGGAATCAAAAAAGATGCATCAGACTCTCCTTTGGAGATACACTGAGATCTGCTGCGGGAATCAATCAAAAGACTTAATACATGTTGCTTTAAACGGTCAAAAGAACACAGGAGAAATACAAGGTGAAGATACTTGGTGATGTCTCAGACATGGGTTTTTGGAGATCTAAGGCGTATGAAATCTGGCCCCATCCTCTTGCCCCCCGCCCTTTAGCTCTTGCTCAGCATTGATCAGATCCCCTCTGAGGCTTCTCTTCTCCAACTCAGCAGCCCCAGGGCTCTCAGCCTTTCCTGGGCACAGAGATGCTCCAGGCCCCTCAGCATCTTCACAGCCTCCGCCAGACTCTTTCCAGTAGCTCCTTGTCTCTCCTAAACTGGGGAGCCCAGAACCGGACCCAATACTCCAGAGGCGGCCTCACTAGGGCAGAGTAGAGGGGGAGGAGAACCTCCCTCGACCTTCTGGTCACACTCTTCTTAATACACGCCAGGAGACCATTGGCCTTCTTGGTCATGAGGGCCCACTGCTGGCTCATGTGCAACTTGTCTGTCAGGATTCCCAGGTCCTTCTCCACAGAGCTGCTTCCCAGCAGGTCACCCCTCCCCTGTACTGGTGCAGGGGGTTGTTCCTCCCCAGGGGCAGGACCCCACACTTGCCCTTGTTGAACTTCATGAGGTTCCTCTCCACCCAACTCTCCAGCCTGTCCAGGTCTCACTGAACGGCAGCACAACCTTCTGGTGACTCAGCCCCTCCTCCCAGTTCTGTATCATCAGCGAACTGGCCAAAGGTCCCCTCTGTCCCTTCATCCAGCTCACTGATGAAGATGTTGAACAAGACAACCCAGTCCTGACCCCTGGGGAACTCCACGAGCTACAGGCCTCCAACCAGTCTCTGCACCACTGATCACAACCCTCTGAGCTCTGTCCTTCAGCCAGTTCTCCATCCACCTCACTGTCCACTCATCTAACCCACACTTCCTGAGCTTACCTATGAGGATGTTATGGGAGACAGCATCAAAACCCTTTCTGAAGCGGAGGTAGACAACACATTGTATCTAATTAATAAATCCAATCCTCCCATTCCTTCCCTCCTGTAAAGTCAGATGCCAACTGGTTGCAACAGAATGAAGAACAATCCCACACCCTGCTTGAAACTCAATTTACGCTGGTGGAAGTTTGAAATCCACCCTACGCGTGTAAGTGCTGCACGTAACTCTTACCCTTGTCCGTGTCATGTTGTACTGGATGGTTCTTATCACCACTAGTATCAGGAGACTCCCAAGTGAGATCTCTGTTAGGACACGCTCAGCGTACCAAGTAATATTTTTCAATATCTGGAGAAAAAAAAAACAAAGAACAAAGTTCTTCAATATCTAGGTCTCAAGAAGGACATAGAAAGATGTCCGGACTCTCGCAGTCCTTCAGAGAGGTAAATTCAGCCTCAGATGTGACCAAACAATTGTATTCTAAAGCAAGAATTTAAGAAATAAATTAAAAAGGAAAAAAAAACAGAGCCCTGCAGTATTATCCCCTAGTAGATCTCATCAACTTGATCACAAGTCGTGTAGAAAGACGATTAAATTTGGCAATTCCATAATTTCCATGCCCTCTGCCACCACACTCCCATATCCTTTTTTGATCCTACCCTTCTATAAAGTCTCCAGTTCCACCCCAGCCACCTGAATTATGTTGCCAACTCCTGGCCTTGCACAACCTGGTCTACTGGGAGTTGTCCCTACCCATGGCAGAGGGGTTAGAAGCAGATGATCTTTAAGGTCCCTTCAAACCCAAACCAGTCTATGATTCTGTTGATTCTATGATGACATGTTGGGCAAGAGGCAGCACGTCCGAGCTCTGACTGATCGGCAAGAGAGCACACGTTGAAGGACGCGGGGCAGATCAACAGGTTCACTGATGACTTCACACTGAGGACTTTCTCTTGCCAGAGCTGAGGGCTCTTTCCTTAAACACGTCAGAGAAAGTCATCAGCTAGGTGAGGAGCTTCATATCTTTCAGTGCTCTCTACTGTCAAGGTGGATGAAGTTTACACCATTTCTAAGAATCCCAGAATCCCAGCATGGTGGGGTTTGGAAGGGACCTCTGGAAATCACCTCGTCCAACCCCCCTGCTCCACCAGGGCCACCCAGAGCAGGGTGCCCAAGATCATGTCCAGGCATGTTTGGAATCTCTCCAGAGAAGATCTACTCTTTCCTCTTAGAGTACTCAGCTGACCAACTTGGAGTGATGATGAAAAATACAAACAACACCCACCCCCTCAGAGCTTTAAAGGGCTGGTAAAAATAAATCAACAGGAACTACTCTAAAAATGTGGAGAAGATCCTCTATAAATTTAGTTATTCTGGGTGACAGCTTTAAACTCAAAGAGAGAGATTTAGACTGGAGAGAAGGAAGAAATTGTTGATGCTGAGGGTGGTGAGATCCTGTCCCAGGTTGCCCAGAGAGGTGGTCGCTGCCCCATCCCTGGCACCATTGCAGGTGAGGTTGGATGGAGCTCTGAGGAACGTGGTCCAGTTGGAGATGTCCCTGCTCAGTGCAGGGGGGTTGGATGAGATGACCTTGAAAGGTCCCTTCCAACCCAAATCAGTCAATGATTTGATGACCTCCATTATCACACACTACCTAGTACCTAACTTTTGGTCAGCACCTTCTCGTTTCCCCAAGGGAGCTAAAGTGACACCCATGACTGTAACCTAAGACAGGAAAACCACCGTTTAATAGGAGGGCAGTGGTGGCTGAGGTGACAAACATCCCCAGGAACAAGTGTGACAACTTCTGGTAAACACCTTTGGCTAAAAGGACAGAAAAATCAGAATATGGGAAAGAGGGGAAAAAATGGAGAGATATTTAAGGGAAGAATGGTCAAGGAACAAATAGGAACCATGAAATCACTCCAGGAAAGGTTTCCACATATAGCAAGCTATCAGCGGATGTGGAAACCAGTATAATTTATGGTTGTAACGAGTCACTAATACTATTTTAAGACAAAGACAAATGGTATGAATGACAGCAAGTGATGTCTTCAGAGAAGGAGACTCCACAACCTTTCTGGGCAGCCTGGGCCAGGCTCCCACACCCTCACACCAAACAAGTTCTTCCTCTTGTTCACATGGAACCTCCTGGGTTCCAGTTGGTGCCCGTTGCCCCTTGTCCTCTCTCTGGGCACCACTCCCAAGAGTCTGGCCCCATCCTCTTGCCCCCCATGGGCCCTTGAGCTCTTGATGAGCATTGATCAGATCCCCTCTGAGGCTTCTCTTCTCCAGCTCAGCAGCCCCAGGGCTCTCAGCCTTTCCTCAGCACAGAGATGCTCCCTCAGCATCTTCATAGTCTCTGCTGGACTCTCTCCAGTAGTTCCTTGTCTCTCTTGACCTGCAGAGCCCAGAACTGGACACAGTACTCCAGGTGTATCCTGCCTCTTTTCTCATTTCTTGGCTCAACGACCCCAAATCTTACCTGTTTGTTGCTTAATTCACAGGGCCCCCCAGCCCTGTCCCTTTTTCCTTGTGCAGCCAGCCACCTTCTCATTCCCACTTCTCCTAATCATTGTCACATCAGGCTCCTGTTCCTATACACGTTCTTCAGATGTGGAGATGTGGTGCTAAGGGCCGTGGTTTAGTGGTGACCTGGCAGTCCTGGGTTAACGGTTGGATTTGATGATGTTAAAAGGCTTTTACAACCTAAACAATCCCATGATTCTAAATGATTTGATGATTCATGTGGCTTCAGCCACTGTCAAGCAGCAAGAGAAGCATCACTGGGTCCACAGTCCCATCCCACAGGTTGTGGAAGCAGCACTTCCACAAGCTTCAGCTTGTCCCTACGTGTCTCAACAGATGCAAAGAGCCCAGCACCTGTGAGCAGCAAAATGAGAATATTCAATCATAGAATCATAGAATGTTAGGGGTTGGAAGGGACCTCTGGAGATCATCGAGTCCAACCCCCCTGCCAAGCAGCACCAGAGAATCTAGGGCAGGT
>VZZY01004287.1:0-31114 GCA_013400335.1 Eurystomus gularis
CCTAAACCTTGATACTCTTGCCTCTGAAAAGAAGTGATTTGGAGCAGAACATTTCTGGAACTTATGGCTAGCTCCCCCAGGTGTACTAGTGTACTTCCAAATTTCAGCACATCTCACCTCAATGTATTAAAAGCAGAATAATGTATTTTGAAACAACATTTTACTCAGAATTGGACTACCTTTTCTCAGAAGTTTAAAATAAAATCATTTCGCTCAGAACCAAGGAATGTGATCTCCCCCAAAACCCCCCAAATTTTTGTCAACTTCTCTCAAAAGACCAATAATTTCTTTAAAAAGAGGAAAAGCACAGACTTGTTGCAGACCTAATTCTGCATTCAGGCTTAATCAATTACAGTTACTTGTATTTGCCAATTAAATGTCATTTCACTAGATTCCTTTTTTTTTTAATTGATCTGGCTCCTTATTAGTAAGTTTATACTAACTTTTCCACCATATTCAGTGTTCTCAAATTGTTATTTGCAGTACCACCCCTGGTCTGGTGACATCCTGCCTCAAGACAGACACACATTGATTACAACTATTGCAGTGGAGAACAAGCATGATGGAGGTCTACAAAATGTAACTATGAATAAAGATCAAAAAGGTTGGGCTCATTCAGCAAAAGAGACTAGACAGGGGCAAGATGACATGTAAAGCTTCATTTAAAAGTTGAATTACTAAATGTTCTGTATGTCTGTGGTAGACCAAGCAAGAACCTCCAGGATATAATTGCAAAGAATTTGATTTAAACATTAGGAAAAGCTCTGTTGCTGGAAGGACAGACAGAGACTGAAGCTGCTTGGCCAGAGATGGCACTGAGAATATAAATCTGCACAGTGTAGTGTTGACTCAGCCTTTGGGAATGGTGGAGTAGCAAATGAAGTTGCATGACATAAGATCTTAAAGGAGAAAGTGTCTGTTTAGAAACAAAAACCGATTTTACTTACACAGTCTTTGCTACCTGTTCACAAAGTACTAAGGTATACAAGTAGAAGTGGTCTGACCAGCACTCATGCACGGAGACAGGAGTTAGTTTGTCCACTTACCTTCCTGCTGCCATCTCTTCAAAACTTGAAGGCTTTTCTTTTTGTCTCTTCTTGAACTAGACATCCTGAGAAGTTGAAAGTAGATTGGCTGGGATCTGAATGAACTGCTACTCCAAGTGCCCATACCACATGCCACTCTTAAAAACCACCTTCTCCTAGTCATTCTGGTCCTTCCCAGACCAGAAGGTCATCCAGACCTTTCCATTACTTCTTCATTCATACCAGTTTTAGCATATCTATTAGCTCTCTTCCATCCTTTTCAGTTATGCTACCTTTAATGCAACATTGGAGCTCCTCTCATTTTAACACAATAAATACACAATATTAGCCTTCCTCTTTCCAGTCTCCCCTGGTTCCCTTGAAACAGCTAGGGAAGTATAGAGTTAGGACATACCAGGCAAGCATCATTGTCAGAGGTAGACTGAGAATTTCCTAGAAAGCAATGGGGAAGCTGTTCCTTAGCTAAACAAGAACATAAAGTACCAATCTAAGAGTCTGCTTCCTTAATTTATTAATAATCTGCAATGTATCAGGGCCCAAAGGCATTTTCACACCATTGCTTCTGGTTTAATAACACTGGAGATGAAGAGCTACACAGAGTACTTCCCTTCGAAAAGGGCTAGCTGAGTACCAAACTGTGAGGGTTGCCACCTTCACATGAGTAGCTGGATGAGCTGTGGTGAATTGAGATATGAAGTCTTGCTCTTTGACAAAGCAGACACTGTGGACGCAGAGCAGCATTAGCACACGTGGTTCTGTGGCTATATTTACTGACCTGCTCTCTATGAAGAGAGGCATTAAAAGGTTGGGAGATGCAGCTGGATTTGGGAGAGGTAAATAAGCAGAAATCTGCATTTCTGCCTAAAAGAGATAAGCTTGGCACCATGGGACATATAAACATCAAGGCAATCCACACCACAGTGAACGGATCCTTTTGTTGCAGAGCTTTAAGACCCTGATGGGAAAGGCAGAATGAAAAGACCACATATTACCTCTGCCTATAGTCTAATAGTACTTTTCAGCTCAGTCCTTGGAGCTCTAGTATAAACTGTTCCTGGGGGAAATCTGAAAAAGGTGACTTTGAGATTTAAGTTTATTACCAGTAGGACCCAATTCACCACACCAGGATCTATGCTACCCCTGGAATGAACACATCCACAGCACCCATGACTGGAAAGAGGCTCAAAATTGCCACTCTAATGACTACACTTAAATTGCTGATCAGGTTGGGATTCAGAAAGCTAAAACTTCAATTCCAAAACATAGCCTGAGGCCACAGCATGTCTGAAGCACAGGTTTTACAGAAGGGGCTCTCATAGTGCTTCACTGACTAATGGGATTAAAGGGTTTCCATTAAATCAGTTGTAGTTATAAGGCTTTCACCTTATTGCACTTGCATCTTAAAAAGGTAAGTGCTACTGTACAATTTGATACATTTGACTCAGAAAAGATTAGCAGCCAGTTTGAAGTTTTCTATTCAAAGTAATCCAGTATCAAAAGCCTCACTTGAACCCCAACAGTTTGGAAACGAGGCTGTTTTGAATTTTAGTATTTGGACATGGGCAGACATCTTGCTTTCTGGCTTCCTATCACTCAAAAGTGTTTTTCAAATGAAAGCAGCCCATATTTAACATTTACTACAGGTCCATCTATGCAGACATTTTATTTAGGTCTGTTAACTATCCCAAATTACACAAGCAGTGATAATTGTAACAGTTTCAAGGCATATCAGGTTACAGGCAGGAATCTGGTAACAAGAGTACATAGAAGGCACCTGATCCTATACCAATGCATGCAGCACAGGCAACAAAGAGGAGGAGCTGGAAGCCATTGTGCAACAGGAAAACTGTGGGCCTGCAGTAGGATCATGGGCTAGCAGGACAGCACCTTAAGTGCAAGATAACGGAATTCCAGCCAGTAAGTCAGCTTCTTGCTTGATTAAGACTCTGAAAGGGCTGCACACCAATGCACATAACATGGGGAATATACAAGAAGAATTAGAGATCTGGGTGTGGTCACAGTGCTACGATCTCATTGCAATCACAGAGATATGGTAGGATAGCTCACATGACCAGAATGCTGTCATGGACAGCTATCTACTTTTTAGGAAAGATAGGCCAGCCAGGCAATGTGGTGGAGTTGCTCTTCACATGTGAGAGCAACTGATGGTATTGAGCTTTCCTTATGGGGGGATAAAGAGCATGTTGAAAACTTATGCGTAAGAATTAAGGGGCAGGCTAATATGGGCAAGAGTGTTGTGGGTGTTTACTACAGGCCACTAGACCAGAAAGAGAAAGATGATGAGGCCTTCTACAGACAGCTATAAGAAGCCTCAAGATAACATGCCCTGGTGCTCATAGGTGACTTCAATCACCCTATGTGCTGGAAAGGCCACACAGCCAGGCATGTACAGTCCAAGAGGATCCTGCAGTGCATCAATCATATCTTTCTGACACAGGTGTTGGAGAAGCCAACAAGGAGAGTTGTGCTACTGAGCCTTGTACTAACAAACAAAGAAGGTCTGGTTGGGGACATTAATGTTGCGGGCAGCCTTGGCTGTAGTGACCATGAGATGGTAGAGTTCAGGATCATGTGAGGAAGAAGCAGGGCAATAAGTCAGATTGCAACCCTGGACTTCAGGAGAGCTAACTTTGACCTCTTCAAAGACCTACTTGGAGGAATCCCGTGGGTTAGGATGCTAGGAGGTCAGGGAGCCCAAGAGAGCTGGTTAATACTCAAGCTTCACTTCCTCAAAGCTCAAGTTCAGTGCATCCCTATGAGTAAAAAAAGTCAAGTGGAGGATGCAGGAGATCTGCATGGATGAGCAAGGAGCTGCTGGAAAAACTCATATGGAAGAAAGAAATTAGTATTATGTGCAAAAAGGGACTGGTCACCTGGGAGGAACATAGGAACACTGTCAGGGTATGTGGGGATTCAACAAGGAAGGCCAAGGTCCTCTTGGAATTACAACTGTCAAAGGAAGCAAAAGACAATAAGAAGGGCTTCTTTAAGTTCATCAGTAGCCAAATGAAGACTAGGGAAAACATGGGCCCACTGCTGAATGAGGTGAGTACCTTGGTGAGAGAGGATACAGAGAACTTGGAGTTACTGAATGCCTTCTTTGCTTCAGTCTTTACTGCTAAGACTGGCCTTCAGGAATCCTAACCCCTGGAGGTAAGAAAGTCTGGAGGAAGGTTCTCCACTGGTCAGTCAGGATTGCATTAGAGATAATTTAGGCAAACTGAACGCTCACATATCCATGGACCCCAATGGGATCCACCCACAAGTGTTGATGGAGCTGGCTAATGCTTCTATGCCACACTCCATCATTTTCAAAAGGTCATTGTGAATAGGAGAGGTGCCTGAGGACTGGACTCCAGACTTCAAAAAGGGCAAGAAGGAGGACCCAGGAAAATACAGACCTGTTAGCCTCACCTCCATCCCTGGAAAGGTGATGGAACAGCTCATTGTGGAGGTAATCTCCAAGCACATGGAGAGTTGGGTGGAGAGGAAACTGATAAAGTTCAACAAGGACACATGTAGAGCCCTGCACCTGGGGAAGAATAACCCCATGCACCAGTACAGGTTAAGGGTTGACCTCCTGGAAAGCAGCGCCACAGAGAAGGACCTGAGAGTCCTGGTGGACAAGTTAACCACGAGACAGCAATGTGCCCTTGTGGCCAAGGACACCAATGGTTTCCTGGGGTGCATTAAGAAGAGTGCAGTCAGCAGATAAAGGGAGGTTCTCCTTCCTCTCTGCTCTGCCCTGGTGAGGCCACACCTTGTGTACTGTGTCCACTTCTGGGCTCCCCAGTTCAAGAGGGGCAGAGAACTACTGGAGGGAGTCCAGCAGAAGGGTACGAGGATGATTAAAGGACTAGGCGATTAAAGGACTAGAACATCTCTGTTACAAGGAAAGTTTGAGGGACCTGGGTCTGTTTAGCCTGGAGAAGAGAAGGCTGAGAGGGGATCTTACCAATGCTTATAAATATCTGAAAGTTGAGTGTTAAGAGGATGGAGCTATTCTCTTTTCAGTGGTGTCCAGAGACAGGAACAAGGGGCATTGAGCAAACCAGAACGCAGGAAGTTCCACCTCAACATGAGGAAAAACTTCTTTACTGTGAGGGTAACAGAGCCCTGGAACATGCTGTCCAGAGAAGTTGTGGAGTCTACTTCTCCAGATACTTTCAAAACCCACCTGGATGCATTCTTGTTTAACCTGCCCTAGATGAACCTGCTTTGGCAGGGGCAGTTGGACTAGGTCTCCAGAGGTCCCTTCCAACTCCTACCATTCTCTGATTCTGTGATGCAAAACCCTCACTGATCATTCAAATGCCCCATTTCCCCCATTTCTGCTACACTACACTTCCCATTATGTCTGAGAGACCATCTACAGCCTCCTGGTAGTCTACCATTGGCAAAAGTACTTGTGGAATTTCACAATGGATTTGACGATCAAATTAAGAAAGACACTGAGTGTAAGGAAAACATACCTTGACTCGTGGCTAATGCAGATAAGGAATCAGAAGATATAAGACCTCAGAGCTGTCAGTCACTTGATACCATCTCAAATCTCTGTCTTCATTTCTCCATTGCAGCAGAAGTGGGTGAATTAGCTATGCACACTAATAAAAAAAGCCTCAGTGTTTTGAGGTACCTCCTGAGACAAATGTTAGGCAGGTGGGGCATTTTATTAACATACACATGCACATTTCCCCCAGTGTATTTCCTCAGGTAGGAGGACAGCCCTGTTGTATCTACATAGCATGAAGTTAATGCCTGCAATGGGAAGGATGTTCAGTGTGACAGCTGCAGTCTGACTAAGCATGTCACACAGGCTGTTACTGAGCTACTAGCATTAACAGAATATGATACCTTTTTTGCTGTAGTCTCTGCCTGCTGAAGCATTTGTGAGATACATTAGAATGCAGCAAGATGTACATGGAGAAGGCTTAATGTTGTATTAGAAAGCACCAAGATCTCCTCAGGCAGTCGTATCAGCAACTGTATATTATCACTATACTTTTAAGGAAAACCAGTAAGTACCTTTGTCACAGTCCCCCATGGTTTGAACATTAGCTGTAGCTGCTAGTCAGAAACTATCCAGACTATAAACTATTAGCAGTTGTAGCCCTACCACCACCTTCCTGTACTCCACCCTTGGGCAGCTACCATCCAGATTTTCTGGACACCTAGGCAATAGACTTAAGCCACTTAGGAAAAGCACAAGTTTGAAAGTGTCAGCAGATGTTTTTCTGAGCATCTTGAGCAAATTTCACAGTATGTGGCTGTTACCATTAGCAGCACAATATTAAAACAGAATATGGAGGTATTTGGAAAAAAAGTTGCTACATATCACGAGAATACTTCATACTGGGATTCTGAGTTAGTCATCCAGTTCAGCTGCTCCGCTCCCTGCTCATGATGACAGGGAGCTCCCTGTGACCTATTCTGCTCCTGGTGATCGTTGTATGAAGAACGCCCAGATCATGGGTCCCTGGGACTTCATTTGCCACAGCAGTAGTTGGAGATCACATCAAGAACAGCCACAGTCAATATTTGATGCTGCAGATAAAAGTTGCCCAGGATATTCAGAAATATTAATTTTCCAAAGGAGAAGACTGCCACTTCTGCATCCTGCAAAATTTTTTGTTGTCTCAGCAAGACCCTCTCCCTCTCTTCAGAGTGAAGAAGGTTGCCCACATTATCTCCATATTCACTGGAACAAGGGTGTGTATCTACTACAAGAGAGCTGTACATGATGGTATATCGAGCTCCCAGAGATCATATAATCACGGTGAAAATAAAAGTAAGATTAGAAGCCTCTGTCCTGGGCCATGCCTTTACTTCTAACCAGGAAATTTCTGAAGCATTATTCCAAACACTTCAGTCCAGCCACTTAGTACTTTCACTGAAATACCGTGGTCTTCTGGCTAATGCTCAGTTTCTCTGGGAAAACAGCCTTTGTCAAAGCACAGAGTGAAAGACAGAACAAGTTACTAAAGGAAAGAGGAAAGGCAGGAAAATAAACTTGAGATTCTTCTGCACGTACAACTACTCATTTTAGAAAGTTAACCAAAAGCAGCCAGCGACAGCAGAGGTGAGAGGGAAGGAAAGCATATTTCAGAGAAGAGATTTATTAAGGTCTGTCTTTTAACTGCAGCTGTACACAAGATGACATATCCATAGTCTTGCTGCAGCAGTGCAAGGAAGGCCATTTCACCTGTAGTGCATTTACAAGTTGTAGTTTGTAAGATTTCCTGATTTCACATCCCAGCCTCAGTTGCTAGCTGTCTCTCAGGTTAGTGCTTTACTAGCTTGTCACTCATCAGCTAGTGCCTGCAGTATCCACTTCCTAACAACTCTTCCAAGATAAAAAGCATAACAACAGAGCAGGACAGAGTTCAGAAAGCAGATAACCCTTGAACCTTGACCCTGAATGGGAGACCTACAAGTAAATTTGTTTTACACTGATCTTGGACGCAAGTAAAAAGATGGGCAGAGAATGTAAATTCTGGATATGCTTTCAATACTAGGACCCTTGAGGATAGTTTTGGCACTGCAGCAACTGTGTGGTCCCTACACAGTGAACACAACTTGCAAATAGAAAGGAATAAAGGAGAAGCTGGCACAGGAAGGTCCCAAATCCACTACTCATTTTTCTTGAATAGCAGTTTTGGTTTAGAAATTAAGAATATCTTCTCTCAAGGTCAAATGAAGTAGTCAGTTCGATTAATCTTTGACAGATCATGAAAATGTGAGCCGGAAATCCGCTCCTATCCTTCCTTAAGGAACTAGAGACAGCCTTACCTTGGCTATTCCTGAAGATCCTTCTTGAACCACTTAAAAAATAAAGTGAAGTTCATTCTAATGCCTTCTTGAGGCACCTATTAAAGTGAATTGTCTGTCCTGACTTCATACTCTCCCAGCCCACACAGAGGGTAAAAGTTACTTAACATTCTCTACCCTCAAGTCTCCAGTAAATGAGATCTCATATTTCCATCTCTTTGTGTTTCAGTGCTTCCTCTAAGAGGCTGTCCTCACAATGCTTCTTTTCCCAAGAGCCCATTTCTCCAAAGCTGTTATCAAGGCTGAGCAAAATGCTCCAGCTAAAGCCTCCTTAGAAGTATTTCTCTCCTCCCCTATAAACAAGCATTACTCTAATCCTTCTTTCAGAACTGTTTTTCCCCTTCTTTTTTTTCCTTTAAAGATGGAATGAGACTCTTGCCATTTGCAGACCATTTAATCCAACAGGTCTTCCTTAGCACTGCTGCTCAGAGTCATTCGCCATTTGCATTCAGGCATTTGATTTCTCCTTCCTAAAGGCAAATCTCTACACTTGCCTTGAATTTAATCTGGTTCATTTCAGACGGTATCTCTACTTGATCAAAATCCTTTTGAATTCCAAATTAATCTTCCCAAAACCTTGCAATCAGGTCCCAGCTAGCCAAAGTAGTGTTAGAGTCTAAAACTAGAACAGAAGGAATAGAGAAGTGTTGCACTGCAGTGGAACTGGCATCACTAGTCCACAGGATGGTAATGCAGCATCACCGTAAATAGTCATATGTGGCTTGAGTTGTGACATGAAAGAATCATGCTCAACTGCTAGCATACCAATAACAACACACTTTGTTGCTATTACAGGTAGAGTTTCTGAATATTAATGTTATTTTGTTTTGAAATTGTGGTTAGTCTTGGGGGAAAAAACAGTCCTTGGACTTTCCAAGTTGAAGCAAACACATGATCAAAGGGCTACAAAAGATTGTAGGGGCCATCTATGCATTTACACAGACATATTTTACGTCACCTGCTCACACAAATGTGTGTTTTACACATAGAACAGAGAGAAAAAAGCATGTAGGATGCAGCATGAATTTCAGGGACAAACATCAGCATTGCTCCAAAAGGGGCGACTGCTTTCTCCCCACCTGCTTCATGCTCTGATGCTGTGAGATCTCTTTTTTTTCCAGCTCCACTTCTGGGACCTGCCTTGTCCCCATCACCTTTCTACAAGTGTCTATAGTATATTGCATACATTTATGATAACACAGGGAACAGTTAAAACTCAACTGCACCTAGTAAGTACCTTAATTTATACATTAGGAAATAACACTAGCTACAAGCATAACAGTATCCTCCCATTCAGCCTTTGACTTCAAGTTCCAGGTTAGTATCTGGAGCCTTTCCATTTTTCAGTGCTTGTTTCAAGGCTACATTTTGAGATAATCCTCCAAGATACAGGATCGGGCAGAGGAGGAAGGGTGAAATCAAAGAGGAAAAGATTTCATTCTCTGCCAAATCACTTCATAAAAATTGTGTCCTTGCTTATAAGATTTATAAGCAGTGGTCAATATTCAAAGTGTGCAAACAGGCTTCACACTGAGCCTTAAATTTCCTGGACATGAGTAAAAGGTATCATGCCCTGCAGACCATTGACTTACGGACTTAACCAGGCCTTAGAAGAAATACTTAATGATCACAGCAGGAAAGACTTTGTCCCTTGTCCTGACCAAGGAACAGGTTGGTGGTAAGAGACTGGAGCCCATTCTGCTTATATTAATGAATATTAAATTAATAGACTGGCAAGAATCTTAGGCTGTCAGAGCAGATGAGGGTAAGAGTCTCCATAGAATAAAAATGCACCTTAAAAGATGCAGGAAAGAAGGAGTTTTGAAATAGCAGGGAAGAGATTAAGGAGGCTACAGAATCAGGGCCAAAAACATCTGGGAACAGGAAAGGAAGGAAAACACCAGAATGTTTTTATATGAACATACTTTTTTTTTTTTTTTTACAGAATCATCATGTTCTCTAAAAATATTTTTACTGTTCTAAACACTTAAAAAAACCCTTCACCTACAAGGCAGAAAGAGCAATTTAAAGACTGTCAGAGCTTTGGTAATTCAGATATAGGGATCCAGGCTCCACAGGCATCAGAACCAAAGCCATTGCTTCACGTAATCTGGAAGCAAAGCAATGTTTAAGCATCTCTTACCTCTAGTGCAACATAATCTCTACGAGAGCTGGTAACAGAGCCTTCTAATGAAGTCCAGAACTGCAACAGGAGACAGATTACTCTTTTGCTCCTCAGAATGGCAGTGATGTTACAAATATTGCTTACTATCTCTCAAGGTCAACCCTTTGTAAATATCCACCCTAAAGTCAGTATTAAGGCAGACACCCTACCATAGGAGGACTTCTGGTTACTTAACTCACTTGACTCTACAGATGGAGAGCTCTTGTAATAACAGTCCATGCAGGTTTACAATAAGAAACGTGCAAGTTAATCCCAGCTATAATGTTCTCCAAACTCCGTAGCTTGCTGCAGCTTCAGGAGGAACACAAGGAATTGGAGACATCATTAAGTCATCCTGTGCTCAGTGATAGGGTAGGCCAGAGTTTCTGCAAGATGGAGTTGGATCTTGATGTGAATGAAATAGGCAGAAAACAGATGGGCTCAGCCATTCCTTCCCCTTCCAGTCAGTTGGCCAGGAGCACCCATCCTCAAGAACAACCCATTAAACTCACCAATTAGTTAAGGTCTCACATTTATATATATGAGCCGTTGCAAACACTCACAGCTTCGTATGCCATCTCACCTTTTAGACTGAATGGCCTTTAATGCTATTTCATTCTCAAAGGATATAGCAGTTGCCTAAAAATCAGTACAACCCCATGCCTGGTCTTCAACTCTAGAGGCTCCAGAGAATTTGGAGAAACTTCCTGGAAGTCTAGCACAAGCACACAGACACATAGATACCTTCCAGCTTTTGCCATTATGTGGCTTAAGAAATCCCTGCACAGATTTACCTACATCCACAATGTGAGCTGGTACCCTAAACTTCAGGGCACAAGGCTTTTGAAGTCAAAACTTCACTGCAGAAAACAGTGTTGGTGCTTCCTATTTTTGTACTGCCTCAAAAAAAAAAAAAAAAAGGAGCTTTTACCTCTCAGGAGGTCACTGAGGTATGCAGGACTTCATAGCATCTGTGACACAGGCTGATGCACTACAGTGAAAGTAAACCTAGGAGGAAAGAAGCAGAAGGAACTGAAGTGAATCCACATGGGCTATTAGCCCCACATTAACACTTAAATAGCGCATTATTTCATCATTTGCCAAAGCTCAAATGAGCCCTAACCTTTAGCAGATAACTCAGGAGGAACTAAAACTGTGGGGGTAGCTAGGATGGTTTTAGTCGTTTGAAATACTGACATGCAAACAGCAAGGTCTGGATCAATAGATAGAAGTTCAAGGATAGTCTTAAACATCCAATTTTAAAATCATAAACTATCTCAGGATGTTTTCAACCCAGAGCTCCACGGAATTTCTGCAAAGAAGTTTGGTGCACCTTGATATCATAAAAGTGATACAAAAGCACAGGGTTCTATTAAACGCCCTCAGTCTCTATATAGGTTTTCTTTACAACCCGTGAAGCAAGCCTTATGCAGGTGGAGGAGCTTCAGACTACATGAAGCTTATCCATCTGTTAAGAACCTGCTGGAAGGTAGAATCCATGAAAGCCAAAGTGCTAACAATTAAGCACTTTTCCAAAGAAACTTGCTGCCCTGGTTTGAGCTAGAAGAGAATAAATTCTCCTCTCAGTGATTTTACTTTTCAGCTAAGTTTCTTCTAAGTGAATGCACTTTCTGAAGTTAATGGCATATTTTTGCAGACAGTGTCTGTTTCTAGCAGTAATATCACTCAATGTTTATAGTTACTACTAAGTGATGGTATGCAGAAAGGCTTTTGCTCGTACTTGGTTCTATAGAAACCAAGGTCACTGCAATACCTTGTGTGCCACCTTGGAGTACCATAAGAAAAAGTCACACTTGTGGGGACAAGCAGACAGGAGACCCAAACCTGACCAACAAGGTCATACATTCCACATATGTCATATTCAAGAGAGAGCTGAAGGATCATGAGGGTCAAGTCTTCTTCTTTTATGGCCAGCATACAAGGACTTTGTCCATTCTTCTGCCTTCAATCCAATCTCAGTTCCTGAATCCAGTTCCTTTCTGCTGCTAAGTCTAGTCTGATCTCTAAGGGAGTTCAATGTTGGTTTTGTATATATTTGTATATTTTCCATTAAACAAAAGATAATATTACTAAGAAAATAAAAGATAATAAATGATATATTTAATATATAAATTATATTCTATATACTATATATAATATATCTATATAAAGGATAATTTTAAAGTTTCAATAAAGCTGTTTTAGTGGGTTTTTTGTGGTTTTTGTTGTTGGTTGGTTGTTTTTTCCTTTTCCAACCCATAAGTGTTTCTCCATTATTCCCTTTCCCTTCTGGGAAGCGAGAGGGGTTCATGGAGAGCATCTATCATTTCTTTAGTGGCCAGCCCAGCCTTAACACTCGATACTTGCAGAGAAAAGAGTTTAAGTCACCTGTACTCTTTACATCCTCAGAAGGACAGGATCATCTATTCTTAATGTTTCTCCTGTACAAGTCTTCCAATAAGTTATCTGAAAACACTACACCGTGCAACAGTTCCAGTGTTATGGCTTCTTACATCAATGTTTGCTATGAGCTGATTCTCATACCCTGTGATCTCCAGCCTCCTGCACAGGAGGAAGCAGAAATAAGCATTACCAATGTGTCAAAAAAGCATGATTTCAGATGGAAATTCAAACCCCCTCATGAGCATCCATCCCTGAATGTCTAGTGACAGGGGTAGGGTGTGGGAAGAAAGATGAAAGGGTACTTTCAGATGAAAGATGAAATGACACTTTCATGATGATCTTACTAGAGGAGTCTAAGCCACAGACTTAAGGAAAATTTTTCATTCCTATTTAAGTACAGCTCTAAGAGATAAAAGGTGATTCTACTGCAGTTCTTTCATCCATCTGATTTTTTTTTTAAATCTTAAATGTCTGAAAGAGGCAAAAATCTGTTTTAGTGCCTTTCTCTAAGGTGGTTGATGATATTTTCTATGATTTGCCCCAGTCCTAGATTCAGATTATCCTAGATTAATATTTTGTAGAAACACCTTCACCAAGCCCTTCCTACCCAGAATATGGTTCCACCAGCAGAGAGCAGGAATTGTTACTGAACAAAGGTATTGCTTGTGATAGCTGATCAGCAGCTTTCACCATACCTCCTGGTTAGCTGCAACAAGTCCAGGTTAGTGGTGGCACCTCTAGAGGCCACGGAGAAGCAGCCACTGGGTGTACAACACATTATCACAGGAAGATGGCAGGAAGTCCATGTAAGTTAGTAGCTGAGAGCTGCCATCTGCCCTCTCCTCATAGTTCCCTTTGGCCAGGAAGAAGGAGAGCAGAGCCAATTCTGGCTTCCCTCTTTCTCAAGGACCCGTTTTATAGACATGCCCCTTCCCCTCAGACAATTTAGTGCTTCCTACTACTAGCCAACAAGCAATCAGGCTACATTCCTACAGTAGGTTTCAAGAGAGGGAATGTAAATAGCCTGCAGCTCTTCAGGACACAAATTGTGTTCTATTAGAATAAGTTATACAACATAGGACCAACAGTTTAACTAGAAGCTGTAGCCAACAACATACTGAGTCTGCCAAGTCTGGCACAAGTTAAAGAAATCTCTTGCTCATCATCCCTGAAGTCTGCAGGTGCTGCCAATGCCCAGTAGCAAAAGGCGAGGTGATATCAGGACTACCACAGCTGGTTCTGATGAAATTGTCTCACTTAATGACATCCTGGAGTAAGGGCTGGAAAGCTGTCAGAAAGATGACAAAGGTTTTTGCCAAAAAAAATTTAATTGCACATGTGATATACATCAGTTTCGACAGGAGAATACTTCTATGGTTTAGAAAGCACAGGATGGGGCATGGAGAAAGATCACCAGAATACTAAGGGATTGCACTTCCTGTATTGTAGTTAAGTGACCCTGCCCTAAGCCCCTGCTCTACCAAGTTCAGAACTAAGACATTAAGACCAACACATTCAGTAAGGCAACATTGCTTTATGGCAAAGGCTAGCCCAGAGGTCTTTTGCCTGGACTCTTTCATTACAGGGTCAACATGAGGGGAACAACTCACTCAGCTGCTTATCTGACCTTTCTGGAAATGGCCATAGCCAGCAGGTGACTTAAGTACAGGGTTGGTTTGGGGTTTTTTGAAAACCAGCACTTTATTCTATTACTTTCCCATTTTAGAGAGACTTGAAATTACTCCACTCAAGCTGTGGGAATAGGAGAGTGCTTTCTTGCACAGTTCCAATCACTAGATATTATATTTAATGCTGCCTCCCTCCCCGGAGGATATCGAACCAGCTACTTCCTGGATCAACATGAAGTTCACAGGAAAGAAGGTCTCTGCATTTCAAATCCTAGTTTCAAGCCTACTTAGAGCAGGAGAGGAAATAACATACAAGTAACTGTAGTTTCCTTTCCATAGAAGAGATGCCTTTCAGGAATTAATCTTGAAGGGGTTTTTGTTTTGTTTTTAAGTTGGTTATGAATACTATCTAGCTGCAGCTACCATTGGGGTCACACAGTTGTCTTAAAGATAAGATTACTTGTACCACAGGAACAGTACAAACAAATCAGTTTAATTCATGAACTCTTTAGGGGTGTTATAGAGCTATATAGAAATGATCTCCTCATGATGAAGGACATAGACTGTGAATGGCTTTTTGAGTAAATTGCATTTTGTTTTTATATCGCAAGCTACTAAGATAGGCACAAATATTACCTCCAGATGTTCCACTTGAAGTGACACTAGCTCTACATCAAGATGTCTGTAGAACTATTTCAAAGGCTGAAGATCTCTCATGGTTAGGCCTTGATATCATGCTCTGCAGGACCATATGAATAGCTAATTATGAAATTCATTCAATTCTTCCCCATTACTGACAGGTCTTAATATTGTCATTCCAATGAATGTGATCCAGAGAAACCCAGTCCTTTGGGTCATACCAGAATCCTTTCCTTTACATCCTGCCCAAAAGGAAAAACAATGCACAGCAGGGCAGCTTGTTGGGGCAGAAAAGTGCACATAGTCTGCTTTTTGCAAGATCTACAGCCAGAGAGGCAAAAAGGAGTTACACCAGCTTGATTTCCACTGTGAAGTACACTTGTTTGCAGAAAACTATAGACCATCCTTGTTCTTATCCTCCTCACCCTGAGAAGCATCTGCATTTTTTTGTCTCAAGTGCAGAGGAGTTCTCCAAAGAAGACCCTCACGACATTTGCAAGTGTTTCTCTGCGCAGATGTTCTAGTTGACATGACACATGGTAAGCTCAGAAAGCATTTCAGTTCCTCCTCATGGGAAGCCATCATTTCCTTTGATCCAAAGAGTTATCATAAGATATTCCAGAGAAGAGATAAAAACCTAAGTCAAGGCAACTGCGTGTCCTGCCTAAACCTCATCTTATTCTCTTATTTCTAAGAGAATACTGCTGCTATCTACAACATTTCTCAAGTCTTTGGAGCCCTTTACCTCCCTCAGAGACTTTTATCACCTAGGTGTCCCCACCCACCTCCATTTAAACTTGAAGGTTTTTTTATCCATCAGAGCTTTCCCCTTGCATGAACCATCATAGCTATCTCTTCAATTTACGAGTTGGCAGTTATTCTCTGAGGTCATACCTTGTCTTCACACACCAAGAATCACACTGAAGCTAGTCAGTCATGCTGCTACCACACTGATCTCCACTTCTCAGAGGAGGAAGCAGCAATCCTGTTCTTCCAGAACACAGAAAAAAGCTAGAAATACTTGCTACAAGTATTTGTGCTAACCAGGAAGCTGCCAAACACTTTTTATTGCTGCCATCAATTCAGTTCCTCCAGGACAGGAATATACATAGCTCTTTTGGCTTCCAGTGATCACAGATGGTTTCTATCCCCTCACCCTGGGCTATTCAGTTCTAATCTTCAGAAAAACAGTGAGTTACTTAACAGCAGCAGAGACGACTTCTTTTATTTTTTTCCTTTGAGATTCTCAAGAGTCCCACTGTCCAGGCAAAACTATATTATAACATTCATCATGTTTTCAAGGCAAAAAAAGACACAGCGAAAGCGATCATCCCATGGTTTATAGGCTTTCATTTTCAATGTAAATGGAGTTAAATTGTGACCAAGCAACACAGTCAGCCAAAAGGTTAAGAACCAGAGCCACAAAGAAGACTCCTAGCACCCATTTTCTCTATACCTTCAGGGGCTTGACTTGTGGCTCCTCATGATCCAATTACTCTAGAAAGAGGCAATGGGCATCAGCAAGACTAACCTAAGCAGATCCTGTGCCACCACACCTTGATTACTTATTCTCCCTAACCCAAAGCTCAGAGGATGGCAAAGCAGCATGAACAATTCAAGTCGGGATTGCCAAGTACTGTCATCCAGCCACTGACGATGGATTCATAGCATTTGAGATAGCTAAATGTACAAGCCTGGTAGTCATAATTTTCTCTAGCTTACAGGAAAAATTAAAACATTTTGACAGAGACTTGAAGCTTTGCTTCAGTTTCAGAAGCTGCCACCTCTCCTTTCTATATCACAATCTAATACCTAAAAAGTAGTGTGTCATGTCACACTAGGTAGTGGCAGAAGGTCTCTTAGCTCAAGGAAAGCTCTGCCTTCTAGGTCACTTAACATGTAGTAAGGGGAACAGCAACTATCACAGTCCTCCTGCTGCTGAGATCAGATCACTGTCAGTAGCATTACATAGAGAATAGGGTTACCTCAGAACATCCAGACAGAGAAGTCACAGTTAAAATGCCTCAGACTCTCAGGTGATGACTACAAGCCAACAGCCAAGTTATCCACCTTCCTACCCCTGTTCCATGGGGAGCAGTTATAAAGCTGCTTCATACATCTAAATCTTTTCGGAAAGCAATCACTGTTTCTCACTCAGGTTTTTGCAATCAGATAGCTCTATGCAGAGAGCAGGTTCTTTACCATCAACTACAGGTTTCAGTTTTACTATTTCCACTACATGAGTTCAAAAGAGATATCTGCAGAGGATTCCCAAAGTCTACACATAAAAATCCTGTGCAGACAGACAGCAAGTCTGGTTTTGCAAGCTTGTGCTTGTCCCAGACCTTTCTTCCTTTCACCCAGAAAGGTCACAATCTGCTGCCCCCTGTCATGCCAGTTTTAACTGCTCACACATCGTGCTCGAATACTGATCTCTGGAGTGAAAGTGTAAGAGTTATTTCAGGAGAGTTTTCACAGAAACTAAAGATCATATTGCAGTCCTGGATTGGAAAGAGGTCATTTGTCTGACCCCCATGGTTAGGTTGGTTTTACTGCTGAAGCCTCTGTAACACAGAAACTTGTTACAAACCTCCACTTACCTACAGTGGAAGCAGAGGCTTAGTTTAGCAAGCTGGCACTCTACTCCAGAGCCCAATGCTCTGGTAGATTTACTTCTCCCTCCAGCCATACAGCAATCATAGGCACTTTCCTTAGAAGCTTCAGCTTATCCATTTCTAATGCTGGTTCAATGACCTCTAGAGTAACTGAGTGAGAGATAACAAGCTTTTATTCCTAGCTGTTAATGTGATGTACATCCCACCAATTGCCCTTCTCTTAGGAGAAGGATCAGGCCTTAAGAGCAGGTAGGATCAGGTCTTAGAGGAGCTTACAGCAATCAGAAGCTTAGCTGCCTTAGCCAGAGAGGGGCTGTTTACTGACATGGTGTCTGAACACAGCTGTGAAGCAGGTACCTAGAGTGCCTAGACCCTGTAGAAAGAGCAAGAGACTTCACAGCTTTGTCCATGTGCATTATGGGCTCATCCTTCCCCTTAGAAAAAGCATTATGAGACCTACTGCACTGGTGAAATGGAAAGAATAGCAAGGACAGAAAAAAACTGCAGGCCTTTGGGCCACAGCTTTAGCAAGTAACAGCCATGTCAGTGGGACAGACAATTCACACTAAGGAGCTAGCAGCCTCTCTTCTACACTGTTTTCACACCATTTTGAAATGCAGTGAATCGGGCCCCACAGGTACACAACAGAGAGGACTAAGGGAGAGCAGTGATAGATTGGGAAAGCAAAGTTCTCTCAATTTCGCACTCGATCACCCAGCTTTATCTAGAGACAAGAGCAAATCTCATTCCATGTAATTCACTTACCCACAGCACTCAGAAGGGAAATCATTGCAACACTGTTTGTGGGAAGGGTGAGAGGCACGCTTTTCCAGCAGCAGCAAAGGACGTGATGGTCTCCCAGCATAATCACAGCTCTAAAGCTATTAGGAGCCACCAAAGAAAAGAAGCACCAGAGCATCCAAAACATAATTCCCAGAGAAGCCCCTTTCCACTTTACTAGCTCCATTCTGTTCTCTCTGTCCAGCAGTTCATAAAAAACCCAACCTGTTTGCAGGAGAACCCTTTTATACTCCTAATTGAGCTGCAATTGGACAGAACTAAGTCTTCTGCCCTGCCCACTCTAGGTAAGGCTGCTACATTCTCAAAGGGATGGGCAGTGAGAAAATCTATTTGTACCTTGCAGCCCCTCCTCCTCATTTAAATTGTCAGCACCTGCTTCACATTTATCCACTTTTTATTTGTTCCAAAATTAGTTTCCTAAATCCATCCCTACTTCCTAAAGAAAAATAAACAGATTTCAGAATGTAAATAGACGAGGCGGCATCTGAAAAAAACCTCTCCAGTATGATTACTGGGTAAGAATAATATTAAATGTTATGTCACTCTCCAGAAAAAAAAAAAAAAAGTGTCTAGAGGGAAAAGGTCTGAATCACACAAAAGGCAAAATTTTTTATTGCCTGCTCACAGTGCTGAGCAATAAAACATACTATTTGACAAATAACACAAATGCTTCCTTAGATGCATGTATGTGCACATTTTTAGGTTTCTGTGTAAACAGAAGAATTTGTGATCACATCTCAAAAAGAACTTACTGCAGTATGCATGTAAATGTGTAGACATATGCACAAAGCACAACATACAAGGAAATCAGATGCATTCATTATAAGAATTTGGGAAGCAACTCCACTACCACAACCACACAGGCAAACATCTGCAGCCCCTCGAAGCCTCCGGGGCTCCAGGGTCAAAGAGATGCACAGAAAGGGAGGTAGTTACCACGGTGGGACTTCGGATGCTTTCACTTTGAGACTCAGACTTTACAAAACACAGCAGTTGAACAGCAGGTTAAAGCTTTAAAAGCTCATCTGAACAGAAAAAAAGTCCATGCAAAAAAGATGCAACTGAAGTATAGAAAGCCTGAGATAACACAGAAGCTTGAGGAAGGGAAAGAAACTAGAAACAGAAGATCTTAGCCTATAAATGCTGCATTTATCCCTGAAGAATTTGCTTTGCTTCTCAATCCCTTTCCTTCCAATGGGTAGCTGGTCTAGCTGACTGGGCCGGATTAATACTGCAGTAGCTAACCTGTGGTAGCCACCCAAGTGCACACTTTCACCTCAGATTTAGGATTGCATCTACAATGATAGAAGTGCAAGCACCAGAAAAGCTGCCACAAAGTACTTAACACACAGCAAATCTACTGCATAGCTTACCACATAGTGGTTCACTTTTGTTGATGTACTCCATAGCAAGCTCAACTAGATGCGAGAATTGAAAATATAAAAAGGTACTTGCTTATACAGCCAACGTACAAAATTGTCTTGCTCCTGGTATGTTTTGAGTTTCCAAGGTATTTCTGCCTACAGAACCACAGTCATTCTGTGAGGCAGAGCCATGTAGGTGTCACAGGTGTCACAGAGGACATGAATGTTTTGATCTCTTCAGTTGAAACCTTTTAAGGTTTTTTTTCTTTTAGTGTAAAATAGAAACATTTTAGATTGAAAGGGCATGGAAAAGTCAAATAACAAAAAATCAGTGGTTTAGTTATATTGTCCAAAGAAAAGAAATACAACAAATAAACAAATGACAGATAGGAAACAGTGGGAATTATCTTTTATGAAGAGCTTTCTAGTGTTAGGTATCTGAGATATCTCTTGTTTATTACAACAGTTCATTTTGTGTCTGAACTGCCTGTCTTGTGTGAATAAAATCTTCACCTTGGGGATCTACTACTACAGATTTTTTGCATAATGAGTGGGATTTTAAAAACACTTTAACATTAACTCAGTTCTGCTTCCCCCTGAAGTCAGGAAGTAGCATTTTATCACCAATGGCAATGAAAAGAAGATACAGCTGATCTAGAGTGCTTCTAAAAATCACCCTCCTACATATAATTTTCCTCTTCTGACGGTTTGCACCTGTGAATGTGCATGTATCAAACATGCTGAGGTGTTTAGGAATTTTAGGGACAAAATTAACATTTATGGTTCAGGTCCATGTTGAAAATGCATTTCAAGGAGAAAAAAATATAGGAATTGTACATAAACCAAAAAGAAACCAGGAGTTTTTGTACAGAACTACAGAGTGTCTCCATATGAAAAGCTAAAGTACAATAGCCTGATCCAAGACAGACCTGTTAAAATAAAGGATACAATGAAACCAGAAGACATTTAGTCTAAATGAAGGCAAACTTTCCCTCTCTGAAATTTGTAAGCTAGCTATTTTTTACAAGAGGGAATAAAACAAACAGTGTTCTGTCCAGTTTGACAGCTGCATCCAAACAGAGTGGCACAACATTTATTATCTGTTGTTACAATTCTGCATCACCAGACAACGTGCTGCGGTGCGCAGGAGCCTCAGAGTTCCTTTAAACCGTGCTAGCTGCTTGCAGAGGAGGTACAATTCTCAGCATCATGAAATAAAGGAATATTATGAATGATGGTAAATTCTTTATTTTATGTTTGAGAAAGCTGGTACAGAAAAGGGAAATTATGTGTCCAGCAGTCTAAACTAGATCC
The DNA here is from genome assembly GCA_013400335.1 of Eurystomus gularis. Taxonomy (NCBI): domain Eukaryota; kingdom Metazoa; phylum Chordata; class Aves; order Coraciiformes; family Coraciidae; genus Eurystomus; species Eurystomus gularis. Next base: position 20,824 of record VZZY01004287.1, read on the forward strand.
TAGGTCCACAGTTTTTTCCTGCTCCTAGTAATGAGCAGGGCACTTAGTCCTGTCAGACCTGCATGAACAGACTTGTACTGAGATACTATGATTTTTAATTGCTGCATTCCTGTGTGTGACATGGTGGAGGAGAGGTAAGGAATAAGACAAAGTGGTTTCCAGGCTTGTGCCTGAGAAGAGGAACTTAGCTTTGTTGCAGTGCACTCCTGCCCCAATCCCTCATAGCTCCATTTTCACAGGTAGCATCCTGAGGGGATGGTTACTTCTCATTGTAAGCTCTTGCTATGCTGCCTACACAGCACTGGGGGCCGTGGTACAAAGACAAGTTGCACTTGACATCAGCATCAACGCAGGACAAGGAAAAGCCCCTGTCACTCTGACTGCATGGATCCAGGGCAGCCCTATAAGCCTGACATGCTGTTCTGTGTATTAGCAGCGGCCGCACATCTGCAGCAGTGATCAAGCCAGGCCATGGCTGGGGCTCATTTGACAATGTGTCCCTGTGATACAAGCTCTGCATTGGAATAGGGCATCTCCGAGACAAACAGGATGAACTGGAAACACATTTCACCTCTCCCATGGGAGTTCTAAGCCCAGGAATGAGAGCAATGAAAAGCAGACAGCATTTCCTGACACCCCAAAAGAAAAACCAGAGTACTTTGGTATGCCATGAGCCATGGTCAGCAGCACAGGACATGGGGATGTGCTGTTAGGAGGCAGGATAGGGAGAGGGAAAAAAAGGCCAGACAGACATTTGCTGATGTTGCAAGCACGTCATGGGCAAGTTTGTGTGTTTGCCTCTGCTGTGAGGAGAGCAGCCACCGTTCCATCTCTCTCCCTCCCTCTGATCATGCAATATTCATCAGCTTCCTTTCCGCTTCTGCCTGTGGGGATGTTGGGCTTCGATGGCAGCTGCACAATCACACAGTCCTCCGGCATCATGGCCTGCCGAGCACTCACTCAGTAGCATATGGAAAGAAGAAAAAAACTGAAGGGATTGGGAAAAGCCCAAACTTTGAGGGCATCCTTCATTTGAAGGACATAGTATCATCTTCTACATCAAAATCCTGGAGCACCTCTCCTCCATAGCCTTGTGCCAGATTCATCACAAGGGCTGCTTCCCTGATTTTACTCTGACTGGATGCAGACCACAGGCATGCAATATTGCACTGGACAGCTCTGCTGGCACCACCAGAATTGCTCAGGGTGTTTCTTCAGCTTCCTGAAACGGCAGGCAGAGGTGGTATGAAAGGGCATAGGTCTCAACTTATTCCAGTGTTTTCCATTTTGGCATACTCATGTGCATTATTACAATGAGGTTTAAAGATCCTTTCACAAAGCTATTTTTGTCTCCATGTGTGTGTGTGCATGCGCCTGTAGACACACAAACTTAAACCTAGGGTTGCTCATCCTCTCCCACTTCCTCCTCCCCATGGCATCTGTTTTCCCTCTTTCTAAGGCAGGAAGATATTAATTTTTTGCTCTGCTAGTCAGAAGATTAGAAGTATTAAGATGTATGCAGCATAACAGCGTTTATTTAGTTTGGTTTTTTTTTTATCTGAAGGCCAAAGAAAACTTAATTTAATTGGTGGGAAGATAAAACAGGGCTGCATTTACAAACAGGTTATCTTTCTACTGTCAACTTGTCTTGCCTGCTCTGTCAATCGGTTGAATTTAATTGTTCCAGGCCTCCTAGTTTTACAAAGCTTTTCCTCTCCTCTCATTCCCAATTACCCTGCCTCTGCATAATATATTCTCTTTGCAGGTGACTGCAGGTCTGTAGGAAAGCCTTAAAGGAGTGCGTGATTTAAAAAAGACATGTTAAGCAAAGCTCAAAAAGCCCAGGGCCAAATACTTGCATGTACTATACTAATATATTACTTAGAAGGTGTAACAGACTCTCCATCTGCAGCTATCACGTCTTGAGACTGCTTATTTTTCCAAGAGTTGCATACAATTTTAAATGATTGAGATTATGGGGTTTAAGACTGCCTATTTTTGAATGTGGCTAGATGACATGGACCACAATGGTCCATTCTGGCCCTAACTCTGTGATGCTGTGGATAGAGAAGTGTAGGCAAGATGCAAGCAGTTGGCTTTCCAGCAAAAAACCCCACTCTGGCATGACTAAGTGGCAGAAATGCCAAAACCTCCTTTTAGTCTAAATTCTCTTGAGTATTCAATCCACTGCACAGTGCATTGAATTCTGTCTCCACTGTCGGTAGCAGAGCCATGGCAGTACAGAGCTGAGATGCGTAGTTTCACAGGCACATTTTTCAGCCCAGCCTGACCTCTGTCTTGCAGCAACTACAAGCTAGCAGTATGCGAGCTGGCAAATGCATAACTAATTCAGGTACAGCTGTAGGAGCTACAGCCATATCTCGATTAAAATTAGATTAGCCTACCCTACATTAGGTAGGCTACAGCCAACTCACATATGCTTCAGACAGCTATTTCCCCAGTCTCTCTAAGCAAGCACCACCATCCTTACCGGGTTTGTCAGCACTTTTCAAAGATTTTTCTACATTTTTAATGACTCTACCCACACCGTCCAAGGAGAGATGCAGCCTGGGAATGGCAGGGGTTGGAAGGGGCCTCTGGAGATCTTCTAGTCCAACCCCCCTGCCAAAGCAGGTTCACCTAGGGCAGGTTACACAGGAATGCATCCAGGTGGGTTTTGAAAGTCTCCAGAGAAGGACACTCCACAATCTCTCTGGGCAGCCTGTTCCAGGGCTCTGTCACCCTCACAGTAAAGAAGTCTCTCCTGATGTTGAGGTGGAACTTCCTGTGCTCCAGTTTCTGCCCATTGCCCCTTGTCCTATCACTGGGCACGACTGAGAAGAGACTGGCCCCATCCTCTTGACACCCACCCTTCAGATATTTATAAGCATTGATAAGATCCCAAATGGCTTTTTTAAGTCTTTAGATTAAATAAAATAACTCACCAAACGACATTTTAAGGGCTGGATGGGCTTATATATACTAGTAGGCCAAACTGATACATTGAACTGTATTTTAAACGTACTACAATCACAACACAGGACAGAATGCCAGTGCACTGGGACATTCTACCGGCTCTCCTCCCTGTACTTGCATTTAAAAAAATACTATCAATCTGCACCCAAATCTTATTTGGGGCACTGGAATACATCTATGATTACAGAAGCAATTACACCTTAGGTTGAGTCTAATGTTAGAGGCAGATTCCAGAATGCTGTGCTCTTGATCAGTACTGCCCCCACACTCAAAGATTGAAGCTTGAGCAGGTTTTTGTGCTCTTTGCCGCCTTCTATTGCTCTGTCACTACCACAAACACAACAGATGTTCACAAACAGGGTCTTACCTTGCAGCGAAGAGTAAAGGCGATATGCAACTTTTAAATGGGATTGGTGGCTGAGAGAGGTGTGAAAGCTGTTAGTGAATCTAAATGTGTTAGTGAATGTCAAATGTGATAGATAGAGCCTGAACTAGTCAAAGGAATTTTTAAGAGTTCAGCACTACTCTGCTTATAAGCACGCAATATCTTGGTCTCTGTCTCTCAAACTGAAATGAAGATGTATGCTCTACGCCTTTCTGGTCCACTTGGCTCACCTCACCTGGGATTATTTACCACAAGGAATGTACCTGGAATCATCTGTGACAGTTCAATTCCTCTTTGTCTTCCTTTTCTCTTTCCTTTGCTTCCTAATTCAAGTTAGTCTAAACGAGATCAGGGGAGTCCTGCCTGGATTCCCCTGGTGATTCAGCCATGTCACAAGCACAATGCAGAGACCAGTGAGTCATCAGGAAATGAAAAGGAACAATTCACCACCCTTTTTCTTACTATCCCTGTCTCCTAACCCTCCTTTGCCCATGAAGAAGCTACAGCTTGCTCAAGAAATGTATGAAGTGGCAGAGCTGTTCTCCTCATTGTAAAAAAAATTAAATTAAATCCAGCTCAGAGGTAAACAGGGTGGAGAGGAAGAAGCATAGAAGTGTGGGAGTCCACAGCTGGTCTGAGGACTCAGGGATGGACCTTAGCCTTGAGCAAGATAATGATGTTTCCCTGAAAGAGCCTGGGAAGCCTTGAGGCTGAAGAGTCCCAGGGAGTGAAGGAGATAAGAGGCCTAACAAGCAAATTCCACAGAACAGCAACCTGGCAAGAAGTCAGCGGTCACAGTAGGAGGAACAAGAAGAACACAACCAATCAGCATGTGTAGGGAGAATGGACTAAGCGATCCTACAATAATGAGAGCTTGAAGAATATGTGTTACCAATTAGAAATTGTTGCGAGGTAAATGATGTGCACAATGTAACCAATAGCGGAATAGCTTGTACTGTGTGCTATGCCAAAGAGATTATAAAAGAGCAATGTTTTATTAAATAAATGGCTTTCACTTGATCACATTGATCATGGCGTGATTGACCCGAGCTCCTGCATAGAAGTAAATGCATCCCTCCAAGACATAGCTACTTTTATCATGCAACTTCACATTTGCTGTAGTGAAGCTGCAATGTAACACTAAAAGAGAATGACTGACTACTTCCATCCTGGAGCTGGAAGACTTCAGAACATCATACTACAGAGGTACAGAAGCCAATCTGCTCCCATTGCAGGCACCATGTTAGATAAACACCTTTCTCAACTGGTCAAACAACACCCTAAACACACTTAGAGCATTTTCCTCCACTGTAGCAAGAGGAGTCAAGCCCTAATCATAATGAAGTGGGGGCAGACAGAAAGAAGGAGAAGTCTCAAGCAGTCTCTGAAGCATAGTTTCAAGCTGTGGGACTGCTCACCCACCACTGACAGGGGGTATAGGCACTCCTCATGCTTCCTTCCACCTTTGTAAATGCATGTCTCATCTATATCAGTTGTCTAGGCTGCTCTAGAGCCCCGTTCCTCTGGTGGTTAGTAACTCTCCTCTAATTTTCTGCCTAGTTTCATTCATGACCAGTTTATATCCATGTGTTCTTGTGCCAGCATTGTCTTTTAGCTTAAATAGCTCTTCTTCCTCATTGACATTTATCCCGTTAACTTGTTTATAGAGAATAATCATATCCCTTCTCAGCCTTTGTTTTGTTAGACAAGTGGAGCACTTTTGTAGTCTCCTCATATATGGCAAGTTCTCCATTCTCCTAGACAACCCCACAGCCTTCTTCTGCATCCATTCCTGCTGGAGCTCAGCTAGCCACTTGACTAACTGGTGCTGAAGACAATGCTCCAGATAGATAATGCCTCAGCAAAGCCTCATACTATGACAAAAAAAATTTCCTGTCTACCTCAGGAGTCCTTCTCATCCTAAGATTGCATTTGCTTGTTTCTCACCTGCAACCCAGAGGTGGCTCACAGTTGTACTAGCTGATCACAGGATGACTAATACCTTGGTTCTTTCCCCCTTCTGTAATTTCCGATTTATGAATTTATTTATTCTGGCACATAGCAGAAATTCTCATGTTAATCCCAAAAATGTAACCTCTCACTCTGCACTATCTAATTTTATCCCATTTCTATTATCCTCGAGGTCACCCAATGCTTCCCTCACAATATTTCTTTTGTCTTGAAAGTCCCTCAGTTTTGTTTCATCAGCTAATTTCATCAGCACACTCCTTCTTTGCAATTTTATTCCTAATCCCTGTCTTCTCCAGCCTTCAGTAGTAATTTCCCATGTGGTATCACCTTTCTGAAGTCCAAAATAAATGAGATTTGACACAGTTTTTTTTCTCTCTAGAAAGCTGATTCTCTTCTCTAAGGAAAGTACTTGGTTAGTTTGTGATGGTTTCACTTTGGCAAACCTGGACTGCGTTCGGTTCCCTTAAGTCCCTGCCTGTAATTATTTTCACCTTCACAGCTTCCTTTGGTTCTTTAAAAAATGGGCCTAAGCAGATACAGACATCAGCACACTGTGAAAAAGGAGAATAATTTTAAAAGCACCGAACAACAGATAACAGACAAAAAAAAAATAGTTTAGATCTGGATCAGGGTATTTTTATCTTTGTTGTCGTTGTTACTGTTTCATCCCTCTTACCCACCCCCTCAAACCTGAGAAATTCTTATTATGATTTAACCCAGAAGAATTATTTCCCATTCCTCTTTAAATTATACTACACACTGTTAGCCTGGCACTGCTGTAAAAGCTTAAGAGTTTCACCAAGGGGCCCCTAAGCAGATACATATTGTTCATAAAGAGGGCTGCTGTAGAGGGCCAGGTTTGAGGCATGGGCATTGTGGGTTAGGAAAGGGCAGAGGTGGGTGGGTTATCTGCATACAGCAGGTATTTCTATCTCCTTTGAAACATTGGGAATCCACATGCTTCATATGAGCCGGGAGCATTTTCTCACAAATAATGACTTGCATTAATAATGTTGTCAACCCCCAAGTGCTGGTGGCCTCTTTCCAGGTGCTAGTGGCTGAATTCAAAAGGACTGATTCACATAAGACTTGGAAAATAAAAATAAAAATCAAGAAGCTTATCAGAAGCTTTACCAACCCTTTTCAGCAACCTCATTAAGCTAACCAAAGGAAAATGTTTAAGATCCTAGCTGCTGCTAGGATGAACCAGCTTAGCCCTAAAAGTAGTGCTCTGATACATTAATTATATAAATAAACCCTCAATTTCAGGAAAGATCCAGTGTGCATCACCCACTGGTGAACACCCACTTCACATGTGAGGCAAGGGAAAGCTACAGTGTGACCTCTGTACTCTGTGTCCTACCAACACAACCTTTCTCATGCTGCCATCCCAAAAATCCTAAGGCACTCCCTACTAGAAGAACTGATTAATGAAAAATGATCCTGTTCACCTGCAAACAGCACCTGTTTCTGCTTAATTTTATCCTGATTTTCTTTGGATCATGTGATCATACCATCTGTATGTGAGTCTCTCCTAGTAGCCATTGAGTCGACTGGACAGTTTCAACCTTGTTTGGCAGAGGAGCACAAGTCTCAAAGATATTAAGCTCTGAACAGTCTTGTGCAAAAAGCCAGACAGGTACAAGAAGGCCTTTTAATTTCTTTATGGACCAAACAGCTGTTGTGTGTCCTTAACAGCTGCTGGAAGACCTACATGAGGGGCTCAGTCTTGAGATACAAACCTGCCGCAGACTAAGCTTCTTCAGTTTCACAAAACTAAGGTTTACATTAGACATTCAGACCTCATCTTCCCTGGAAAGCTGAAGAAGTGGATAAATTATATTTTGATATGAAACAATAAAGCAAAATTTAAATTATGTTAATAAAGAATGAACTTTTTGGCCAGGGGTGAGACTCTGAATGAACCCCAAGTCATTAGTTCTGCCCTTTTATACCCATCTATAGATATAGTTCCATGTTAGATGCTATAGGACAGGGAGAACAGGAGATACATGACAGCCATTAAATTTTTTTTGGAAGCTCTCATGTGAAAGATGCATTGCATTGCTCCAGATTTTGCTGTCAAGATACTGGATGAGAAACTGCTAAAAAAGTTGCCATAAGTTTGGTTCTCCAGGCTACAGCCTTCATGACAGACATTTCTCTTGACCTCAAGTAAAGCCTCTTCTTACCTCCCAGCTTAAGCTTGTTTCTGCCCTCCACCTAGCCAGGAGGTGCTTGAGAGACCCTGCTGCTGAAAGAAAGAACTGTTTCTATATCCATGCTGTGAGCTATTTGGCTAATTCCTGGAGTCAAGTGAAAACAAATGGGCCTTGATTTACCTAGACACTACTCTGTGTTCTGCTAGTTCTTCTCAGCTTCATACAAACATCTTACTTTTTCTACCTGCCCTTTTTCCTGAACACATATTGGCAAAATCACATTTAATTTCAGGAGCTAGTTAACATCTTGGTAAAAAGAAAACCTTTCTTGAAGAACTCACATCTGTATCTTGCAATGCTTATAGTAAACATCCTTAAGGTTTTTCTCTACTGAAATGGGCAATACTAACCAGAACACCTCTGACATTTCTAAATATTTGCTCACACTAGCGTATACATTGCTTTAATGCTGGAAAAAAACAGAATAGCCCCTTAAGGCAAGCTCATTTCTATTTGCATAGAAGTAATAGTCCAGTTTGACTAAGCTACACAGCTTTCCAGCACTTTTACATTAGTGTGACTGCATCCATACTAAGGGTGGCTGATAAAACAGCATAAAATCACTTTTCTAAATGAACAATTAGAAATGGACAGAAAATTTGCATAGAGATAGAAAGCTAGGGAGAGATGAAACCCTGCTCCCCTTTGGTTTATCTTTGTACAGCAAGAAAATAAAAATTGGTGCTAATGCTTGTACAATTCTAGAGGCATATGAAGAGGTATAAAAGTATTACCAAAAAGTCAGGTATCGGTGCTAACATTATGGCACATAAATTTAAAAAACGCACAATGGTTTCAGTTGTAGGATAAAGCAAGAGGGCTGTCATGAAGGCCAAAGCAGAGAGACACTCACTGGAGTGAAGTCAGATTCTGTCTCTACCCTGACAATTTCCTTCGTTATTCAAAGCAATTGTTTCTGCCTCTCATTTGCATAAGCACTTTGCTCATTAACATGCTGTAAAAGGAAAAATGAGCTGGGGGTGGGGAGAAGGAACAGGCCACTGATAGAATAAAAAATGTTTTAAACTAGGGAAGCAAGAAGGTCATATCAACCCCAGGATGATAAGAGCTGAGGTCAGTGAAGGCCATGGCATCTTGCTGTCAAAATTACTCAGAAAAAGGAGATGGAGCTGATGCTCATTTCTCACTCTTCTATATACACTACTATCTCCCCTCTCCAGTTCTCCTTACTTTTTCTACTCCCTTCCATCACTTTCTCTCCATGCTGCTGTGTCTTTTAAGCCAAAGTTGTTGGGGCCAATTCTGGTCTCATGCCCTCTAGTTTCCATGTGCTGAGTCCATTTTCAATGTCCTCAGCAGAGAAGGAACCAGCCTTCCAGGTTAATTGGTAACTGCCCTTGGGGGACAAACCCACAGCTGGTGTAGAGTGGAGTTGAGGGCCAACCCCCAAAATAGCCCCCTAAAGGGGCACAGAAGAGGTAGTTTGATCTGCAACAGCCACTTGCTGTGGTGAGTTTTGTGCAAGATTTGTAACTGCAGTGGCAAGTGCACCCAAGAAGACGACAGAAGGTTCTGCCTGATGTTGCAGACAGGACACATGGACAGCTCATACTTTCAGCCATGGGATATTGGCTCATGTCACAGGCTTGAGACAACATCTGGCTTCCTCACTCTTGCTCCTTCCCACTGACTCTCTCCTATTACAAGAAGAGGTTCCTGCTAATATGGATTCAGCCCAGGAAACAATTCCACTTTAAGGGCTGGCCAGAATCAGACTGAATAGCAAAGAAGCAATGGAAGAAAAAGTAAAAAGAATAGGAATAAACAGAGAAGTGGGATGACACACTACATAGTGCCATCGATAACATGGCTGAAAGAGACATCACAAGATCATAGTCCTTTCTGATGTCCTAACTGTTCTTACCATGCTAGTCTGACCATGTTCTTAAGAAAACACCAGTGGTGAACACTTCTCCCTCCCTACATGACGTGCTCCAGGGAGTCTCTGCCCTTATCATTGGAGAAACTATCCCCTTCTAATAAAAATCTGCTAATTTTTGTCCTCATCAACAGGGCAAGAAGAGGTTTGCCTTTGGTTTTGCAGCAGCTTTCAGCATTTTGGAGGCTCTTGTCACCAGCGTTCATTGGCACACGTTAAAGGAACAGGACTGCTAACAGTAATGTAGACCGGACGTGGAGATAATTGGTCATGTAAGTGCAACTGACAGCAAATACTTGAGATCAGAACACACATTCACGTACTGTTTATATTAGACTATGGAAAATAGTGAGTACAATGTATTAACTACCACTTAGTAAGAAACAATTCATAACCACCTTGCATGCTTTTGCAGTGTATATGATGCGTATGGAGGAAGTATTTAGGAAGACTTAAACCAGGGAGCCTAAAGCTCCTGTTCTCTCTCTCCTCTGCCTTTCCTACTGTTGCGGTCGGAGTGCAGAGGTCCGAACCACCTCCCAAAGGGAAAAGGATTGAGGGTAAATTGGGATATCTCCCCACCAAGCTCGTAGGTAAATATGGAAACCAAATGAGTATTTAACAAGTTTATTACTAAATATATCTTAATAAAACCGTATCTACTCTATAGAAATGTTACGATATGAAAGAGTGCCACACCCACCCGCTCACTCCCCGTCCCCGAGAAGGTTTGGAACCGACAGAGAGGACAGGGTGAAATAAGAAGCTGATTATATCCAGAAATTATAACATATGTGTAAATGATGTGGGGTGTATGTGTGTGTGTGTGTAGATATC
>VZZY01004287.1:31267-114820 GCA_013400335.1 Eurystomus gularis
TCGGCGCAGTTCCACACGCGGCCAACGGTGACGCGGGCTTCAGCAGCTCGCAGCTGGCTCGGAGCAGCCTCAGCAGGGCGGCAGCAGCAGCGATAGCAATGCCCTTCTCGACGCAGCGCAGGAGGCGGCGAAAAGAGAGAGATTGTTTTCTTTTTTGAGTTTTTATACTTTGCCGCGCGTTATCAGATTTCCGGCTTCTGGCGGCAGCCACCGCAGACGTTCATGGGAGTTGTGGTTTCTCTGTTTTAAATAAGACATTTTTTCGATTGTGGGTTGGTTTCCCACACCTACACCCTTTGGGTTCATCACTCTACAACTGGAACCCATCAGGTAACACAGGTCATATGAAGACTCTAGATCTGATATCTCAACAGCCTTTCATAGCCAGTATAGGGATGAAAAAAGATCCCACTCCAACCACCATCAGTGTCCACAGAAGCGGAATCTCCTAGAAGCCATCAAAAATGTCCAATACAGTGTGAATGAATAAAGGCTTGCTGTCACACCCAGAAACATACCATTTCAATTGATGAATTTGGGAAAAATCTAAGGAACATGGCTTCCATCTTCACGAGTGACACTATTAGCCTAAGCACAGCAGTGATGGTTCCCACTTCTACGAACTTTACACACTAGAGCAAAATTAAATTGCTTCAGTGGTCAGTATGATCTATACACTTTTGTAACCTTAGAGCTTAGAGCCCAATCTGCACAGAAATGGTCATTTGGCCTTTGGCTAATGAACATAGTCCAGATGTGAAACGACAGAAAAATCTCTACCCACAGCAGCATTGGTTTAACTGCACTTCATTGTAGATATGATGATGTCATTATCACATCACTAAAGGTGTAACAGCACATATAGACATGCCCATGTTAGCTTTCAAAGAACAATGAAGCCAGTGCAAATTGGAGCCTAGTGAGCGCTGAGTATCCCCCAAAATACCTGAGTGTTGAGAAGACAACGCTGAAGGCTATGCTGTACCATAGACAGTTTGATAATGAGCAGAGCTAACTATGCAGCTGTCAGATCTCTGTGAAGACACAGTAACCTTCCAGCTTTCAGGCAAACTGAAGCAAGTTCTCATGGCCTTGGGAACTGATGCCCATGTCAATTCAGCAAAGCTCTGCTGTGCTCAATCAAGTTACATTATTTGCAGCACAATCCTAGCCTGTACTGGAGAACTTAAGCCAGATATTTATTTAACAGTATGAAGAGTATCATCCTACAGTAGACAGAGAATTACTTCATTTCTATAGGCCACATTATTATGCAAATAATCATCTTTGCTGTCATAAAACTTGATAGATCAGGACATAAAATTTAGGAGTTGATGAGCTTAGCTTGCTATTCTCTGAAAGCACAGGTGTAGCTAGTGTGCCTGTGGTTTGTCAAGGCCATGGGAACTGTGCTCCTCACATCTCCACAAGAGATTTTCAGTACTGCCCTGCGGCTTTGCTTTTTAGGCACTATCTCTTTGTTTTGTTTTGCAAAGGGTCAGCAGCAAGCTATGCTCACAACAGCAGCCTTCAGGCAGCCCATCATCACAGTGCTGCTGACGTTTCACTGCAGAATGCTTTAAAGCTAAGAAAGCATTTTTACGGGGTGTTAATAGTCCCATGAAGTTTACTTCCCCAGTGACCCAGACAAGGTGTAGCAAATGAACTGAGTTGTTTTACTAGACACCACTAGTTGTGATAGAAACAGAGTCTAAATTTTCAGAAGTGTTTGACTGGAGAGAAATCTTATTTGCCACCTAGTCAATAGCCCAGTGAAGGAATAGAGCATTGTCCAGCAACATCCCCAGAGGTATCTGGCACGTGTAACAGAGGCTGGGATAATTAAAAAATTCCCCAATTTGGATTGTCAGAATGCTAATCAGGTTTACATATCACTGCAGGAAAGCAATACTTCTTGGTTTTGTCCCTTTCCCGGGGCTGCTGAGACACCCAGAATCTGTCAACTAACCACAACAAATAAATTGAGAAGTGTGCTGTTGCAGTGGAAGAACCTTATCCTATGTTGGACAGAAAAACCACCACAAAAGAGATTAGACAAACTCTTCAAGTGGAGCTAAACAATATGGAGTATCTGTTCCATGGGCTGAGCAACATCTGGCATGGGTAGTCTATAAATTGTCAATCCCTGGATGCTAGAAGCATATCCCAACTAAATAATTTCTCAATACTTGCCTGTTTTTCGTATGTTTCCTTGAAAAGACTGGTACTGGCTACTGGCCAGTTTTCTATTTAAAGATATTTTATTTTAAGAAGTCCTGTTTCAAGTTGTTCCATTTCAGGTTCTTAGTTGTGCCTAAATGAATGATCGTTATTGCCCCTTGAAGAAGTTTCCTCAACAACCTGTGTTTTATTGATAGATTAGTTGTGGCTCAAAAATAATGGCACCACTTTCTTTCATAGCTTTCTCAAATACCTGGATCAAGTCACAACAACACACTCAGTGGTGTTCCCAGGGGATAACAGCTTTAAAGTTTGTAGAGTTGGTACTAGCTTCCAAAGAACATTGTACACACACACATAAACTCTTGCCTGGGCCATATCTCTCGTTTCCCCTTGTGTCCACTTCACGCTCAGGTTTGAGGCTGGCTGTAGCTGATATGCAATGATTTGCTCCAGATCTCCTGCCTCCTGACTGCAGCCCCAAGGAAAAGGCAGCTAGGTGCCCATGAGAGAAGGGAGCAGATTTCACATTCCCAACAGAGCTCATAGGCAGGGCATGTGGGTATTTTACTAATCAATAGACTGGCAGTGCTACAGTGCTTCAAGCTATAAAAAAATAACTGTGAAAGCTTGGACAGAAAGAGGGGGGTTATCTACCAGCCACAACAGAGCTGTGTGCATAGGAGCTGTAAAGAAAGGGATGGAGCAGATAGAGAGCATGCCCAGAGGAAGGGCAGACAGTGAAATAACGCATGAAAGGAAAGACTGCATTGCCTTATCCCTGAATACCGTGTGTCGTCCTGTAAGTCCTGAGGGTTAAAAATACAGGCATGGCTGCAGTTGTGCACTTCCTCAGCAGTGTTCTGTACAAGAATGGAAGCAAGAGTGAAGGAATTTAAGGCAATTTCCTGGAATCCCTCGGGAGAGATTGAATTTAGCTTGGCTGACTTGCCCCCTGCTGAGAAAAAATTATTCTTCACTCAGAATAATAATACTAATTATTATTATTATGACTGCTTACATAGTAGCATTACCTTTCAGTCACCATTGAAATCCAAAACTTGTCATGCTGCATATTTCATGTACAGGGAAAATCCTTTTCCCACCTCCATGAGACAAGACAGGATATGGAAAAACATACCATGACTCATGATGCAGGAGAGGTAGTAGAGCCAGTCAAGGAAATGTCTTCCTCTGATATCTCCCAGTGCAATTAGCTATCTTCTTGGGTCTTTTGTCTGTTTGGGTGGCAAACTCCAAGCCACATTGTGTTATTTTTCACCTCTTTACTCACTGAGCCATCAAGTTGAAGGAAATGGCAAGCTTTCAGTTTATCCCTCCATTAGGTCCACTCTTGCATTACCCTGCACCATGAAGCTGGCAGTGATGGGTTTAGTTTTGACCTAATGTGAAGAGGTCATAAAGTGATACTGAAGGTACAAATATCCGCTATGAAATCTAGTAGAGTGGTTACCCCAAGTTGTGAGGTTTAGCTCTGTTATTCCTTTTTAGTAGAAGATACAGTCCCCTCAGCTGGGACATGGGAACTGGTCATTGATGTCCTCCTGCTCCAAATCCTGAACAGCAAAGGCTTTGTTTAAGCTGCTTGACTTTGCACTGAAACAGATAAGGAGCGCACATGAGCTCTGCTGCATAAGCTCTGAATAACAGCTGGAAGCTGTTATATCTCTAACCTTCCAGGGTAGATACATTAGAGATCTTCCTCTTGCCTTTGAAATGCCTGGACTGTTAGCTGAGTAGTTCTGAGTCTTGTGATGCTATGGGTTTAGCAAAAAAGTCTTTGGGAGCTTCCAATATTAACTGAAGCTGTTTGCTCACCAGCATTGCATGATATGCATTACACGTTACGGACAGCAAGGCCTGAAGACACAGAATGATAAGAATCTGTAACAGTTCAGACATTAAAAAAGCACGCAAACCCTGAAGAAGTGAAAAAAAAACCCAACCTTACTTGTTCCATTTCTTTCTTCCCTGGTGAGCTGCTCTCCATTTTTAATTCGTGGTGTGCTTTGTTGCTGGCTGGAGGGTGCCACAAGGCATCCAAGACACTAATCTTTCTAATAAAATACTTCCTTCTGGATACAGAAAGTGCCAGAAATTTTAAAAAAAGAGAGAAAGAGAGCAATCTTAAAATCAACTTGCACCTAATAAGAATAGAAAGGTCAAGTTATTCTCAGCATAGCCAGTATTTGCTTTCATATTCACATTTCATTGTCTTGCAACAAGAATAAGAAGCGGCAAAACAAGTCTTATGGATCAACAAGAGTCATCTGCCATGAAAGAAAGTGCTGGGATGGGAGTCCAAGTCTGTGAGTCAAGACAATTGGGTTGCCCAACGGCGTCTATCACTGACTTGTAAATCACCTTCTCTAGCAATGTAATGAATTTTCAAACTCTGAGACAGACCCAGCAGTGCTTAGCAAGTTCATGAGGCAAATAGTAGTTGCAAGAAGCAGAACCAAGTGTTTCAGGTGGTTTAAGCATCAAACTTCATCAAGCAATACACAGCTAAATCCTTGGTGGCCTTTTATAACCTTGCAGAAAGGTGTGGTTAAAAAGCACTCATCAACAAAAGAGACAAGAGGAGCCTCAAACTGGTTAGGGCACAAGTCCCTGCATGTCTGAAGGAAGTGGGTCTGTGAGTTATCATCTTAATTTTGCCCAAAGCTTCCAATTTTCAATGGAAGCTATGGAGAGCAACTTTTCTGGAAACCAGATCCAGAGTGACTCAAATTAGAGATGTACTGCCTCCACCCACCTGCAAATCTCTAAATGAAAATGTCAGCCTTAATTCATGAACAGTTTTTAAATCCTTTGATGGAAAGGACTTGAAAAGCAGCAGGTATTATCACAGGCATTCAGGGCTGGTATCAGGCGCGTGGCTATTTTATGAGCATGCAGCGCTCTCCTGCATCCTCCCACCCTGGAAAGTTATAATGTATCTCTGGGGCAGGTTGATATTTGCACTTTGTTGACACCCAATAAATAATAATCCAAATATTTGCACACATGGAATATTTTGTGACATTATGGAGCTGACAGACCCTGATTATTTGGGAGCTGCTTTGTGCACAGAGCTCCCATTGGTTTCAAAGTAAGTGCAGAGTTCAGAAGAGCTGCAGAGTAAGACCCGTGACATTTATGTTTATGAAATAGGAGAGACCTTATCATCTGCTGGTTCTGTAGTCACAAAGCCAGAATAGCTGATGAGGGGCCTTTGCCGGCATCTTCAGTATAATCACAATGTACACAACTGAAGTGTCTTGGCAAGTAGTAAGTGAACTAAGGAAAACAAAATGAGATTAGCAAGGGGTGCTGCAGGGCAGGAGCAGGGGCTCTGGCAGAGCAGTTTGGGGGACCCCCAGGCTGGGGGAGCTGCAGGGCCTGGGGGACCCAAGGGGGCACAGGCAGCATTGGCATGGGGGCTGCTAGGCTGGGAGATATTGGGGGGCTGCAAAGCAGGAGGCAGCACTGGAAGAGCTGGGTGTGGGGCTCTGGATGGAAACAGCAGGACCGCCTTGTGGGGGGCACAGGCACAGCCAGCGCAGAAGCTAACAGAGCTCGTATGCCATCTGCTGCTATGCTATTAACTGCTATTAGTCACTGAGCTTCACGAGCATGAAATTTCCTTAGTTGCTGAAAAGGAAGGAGAAGAGCCTAGAATGTGGCTTAACTTTGATTAAGCACCAACAAATTTGGGACAATTTAAACAAGAGGGATTTTGAACATCTCATTGAAGCATGTTGCAAAATTCCTTCCTTGCCTGGGGGAGGCACACACACTGAGTACACCCCATTGTACTTCTCCTTCCACAGCACTTTTGTCAGTAAGATAAGGAGAAAGTATTTGCATGTGGTTAGGGAAGGAGCTATGGATTTGCTAAATGGATTTGTATCCTGTTCGGTTAGAGTGATATGGTTCAGCACATTCCAAAAAAGATGGAAGTAGACAGTAGTACGAACAGAAACAGCTTTCTCAATTATGCTAGTTAAGATAGAAGTTGGCAGACTTATTAATCCTCATGCTTCAAGGCTTTTGCCCATCAGCAGCTTGGGTCAGGAAGAAACATCCTACACCTTGTCGTGGTGTAATGCCACACAATTAAAATTGATGTCTCCTCCTCACCCACTACCTTTGGTTATTTGCTGGGGTAGGACATAGGGCCTCTTGTGGCTACACAAGGGAAGGTTCAGCTCCGAGAACTGCTCTGGGGTTACAAAGGCTACCTCAATGAATGGAAAGACAAATGCAAAATGGAAGTCTGGAAGCCAGACTTGAGCTCCTCCAGTTGAGTGGTGAGGGAGACAGAAGGTGGGACAGAGGCAACCTAATGTAGCTGTCACCTAGTCACAACACAGTGATATGGCTCTATTTAAACAGCAGGCTGGAGAACTAATGCATTTGCAGATAAAGGCTGAAGGCATTGCTTTGAGAAAATTATAATCTCCTTTCTCAGACAGAGGTAGAAGTGAAATGCATCTGCCAGATTATTAGCTGTGAACGATTTGCTCAATCTTACTGAGAACACAGTACATATAGCAAGATTTGGCCACAACACAGCACCAGTCGGCATCCAGCAGCCCTGTGCAAGTAGCAGGCCAGAGTTTGATGACAACCACATCAGCCCACCTGGGTGTCACACATTAAAACCAACCATTTTGTGCATGTGGGAGTCGGAGTGTATAGCTGGACTATGCAATAAATCTGATCCTGGAGCTATTAGGACCAGATCAAAGGCTCTGCAGCCATTTCATGTGAACAGCTGAGCTGGTATAAGTTAACTCTATTGGAACTTTGCACTTGGCCAGCGCTTTCCAGTCCTGTCCCATAAGAGACCCTGTGCTTCCCCCGGTGGCTCCTTGCATCTCTCTTGCCTGCACCCTTCAGGACTGGGCTCCCCTCGCCTGGCAGCCAGGCACCTGTGGTTTTCGGCACAGCATGAGACAACTGGGAATTCAGGCTTTCCCAACTAACCACATCCTAGCTGAGGCACTATAGGAAGCTGTTCTCTCTTCATGACCATACATTACAGCCATTGTTAGTCAGTCATTGTAAAGTGCTCTTGGAGCAGTGGCAGATGTCCTATTACACTGAGAGAAGTAAGACACCTGGGTTCGTTACCACCTAATTAGGTTCTCCATGTGATTAACTACTTGTGCTGCAGACAAAAGCAAACTACCCAAATGAATGCCAACAGAAGACAAGCTGGCATGGCAGCAGCAGGCACCTGACAGGCACACGCAGATCTGTAACTCATCTGGCTTCCTGATGGAGAGTGATGGATTGTTAGTAAAAGTTGTAAAACTATAATCAGAAACTCTGATAGTGTATGTTTCACCAGAGTCACAGTTATGTCCTTTGTAACCCCCACAAACCCTTGCCATCTCACGTACAGAATCTATCTTGATACCTTCCTCTGTCCCATCTGACCTACCTAAAGCTTTATGCCTCCTCTGCAGAGCCCCCAGCATCTTTCACACACCTCAGCATCTCCACCTCAGAGCCACCTCCACATTTCCAGCAGGGGACACTTCTCTGGGTCTTTCTGTACTCCTCTCCTCAAAGCCTATGATGTCCCTCTGCATAAGATCATTTTTGTACCTTTGTCCTGTAAGAAAAGCTTCTGTTGCGGAAGCCCTTTTGGATAGTCCTGAGATTTGGCTGTTTTCCTCTTCCCCGTTGCCTAAACCCCGCAAGGTAACAAAGCAAGTCTGCAAAACCATGTATCTTTGTTGAGAGCTTCCCAGCCTGCTAGAGCTGAGGCTGCAGGATTCCTGTGCAAGACTGAAGACAGCAGGCTGGATTTCCTCTTGAGCGCCTGATCCAGCCCAAACACAGATCCACATTCAAACTGTCTGAAGCCTCCAATCAATCAGTGAATTGCGCTGAATGCCCTTAGGAAAAAAAAGATCTTTGATGAGGCTTTGCTGCTAGCAACCAATCCAAATCCATTAGCTTTCACATCTGGAGTTCCAACGAACAATAAAAATGAGCTTGATGGCCTCAATCTTGTCCTCATTTTTCAGCATCACAATAACCTGGCTCCACTAAACACAATTCAGCATGATTGCCTGACTCTGCTCAGACTTCGGGGATACCCAGAACCACTATAGCTGCCAGAGAAGAGGGTGGAGACAGAGGGTGCTTTGGCAAAACTCTGTGTGCACATATGGATATTAGGGAAAGATAAGAAGAACTGGAACTGAAGAGGATGCTGCAGGGTAGGATCAGGGGTGTTGGCAGAGCTTTAGGATATAAATCCACTTAGTATTTTCTCAGCCAGGCATGAGTATCTGTGCAGGACTATTGCCTTTAAAATGTGGCCACCTCTTACACTTCAAAAAGTGGTAGAAATTGAGTGATTGTTACTCTCGACCTTGTGGACACTTCTCCTGTCCCCTCATGAGCTCACCCAAGCCTGCGTCTCCACCACTAGGCAACGGAAGGCCTTGCCTTGCCATAGGGCTGTAAGGAAGGAGGGCTTGCTTTGCCTCCCAGGATGCCTGCAGTGAGGACCCAGCTGTTTCCAGGTGCTCTGAAATGTGAAGAGGTGGCAGCACAGAGCGGATGGAGGCTGAGATAATTACATGATTTGTGTTCATGATGAAAGCTCTTCCGATGCCAGCCTGGGCCACACATGCTTGGACTAGTCCCAGTGCTGCAAAGAGCCCAGCATGGCCCTGCAGCTGTCAAGCCAGTTGCCTGGCAGGTGGGCAGAGCCCGTAATCTGGGAGTACCATCTTTTAGATGCTTCTCTTGGTTTCTCCAGGAGATTCATATACTGTTTTACTGGTTTTTTGGTTGCATTTGAGGTAACGTTGATGCCAAAGTGAGGTGGAGAGCCTGATGGCAGCCATTATATGAGGGACTGGTCCTTCCACTATGGCATGAGCAACCAGCCCCAACACAGGATTTACCTGGTCTAGTTCAGCCTTATTTCCAATTCCTTGCTTTGCACACATATCCTCCAAGAGCCCTCTCTCACTTGTGTGAAGGGCAGTTGGTAGTGGCAGTGGCTCTTCTCCTTCCCCCTTTTCTTTCATATTGCAGCCCTGATCCAGGCTGCCTATTCCCAGCTCTCTGTCCTTGCCTTTTACAAAAAAGGAGCCCATACTGAGACCTCTGTGTGAAACCATCAACAGCATCTGCTAATGGGCAGCCTAATAGCCATTTAATGGGCCTGGTAAAGCTAATAGATTTGTAAAGAAAATATGAGCGACAATAGCCAAAGAAGAGAGCTCAAAAGCAGGCAAAACTGGCAGAGTCTTTCCCACTTGGACTCAAGTAGCCGAAGCAGCGCCTGCAGCCAGGCAGAAATTTTGCTGGCTTTCCAAAGCTGCCACACGTTTCTGGGAAAGAGATTTCAGCTGAGAATGACACTGTCTGCCCAGCCTGCAAGGTCGTATGAAGGATCCTCAGGCAGCTTGTAAACAGCTTTGCCAGATGCTGCTACCTCTAGGGTGGAGTAGTCCTGGCAGGCAGGCAGGTCAGCCTCCCCCAGGCTGACGAGCAGGTCACCGCTGGAGTCACTACTTTTAATATACTCACAGTGCAGAAAAAGGTCTGTTAAGGCCTCATCCCACAGACTCCTCTTTCCCAAACACGGCAGAGTCTGCCTATCAGAAGCAGCCGGATTTATTTGATCCTGCCAGAATTTATACCTAAATCTTTTAATACTTTCCTCATGTGTAGCCAAAAGTTTTATGAGACACACTAACCCCAGCTCAGGAAACAGACAATATATTTTGAAGGATATTGTATCTAGCTGACAGATCATATAAATTCCCTTTGCCACCTTGGTGTCCACCTCTAGTTATACAGCCACTGTGGAGTGAACACCAGTCCATATCTCTCTGGGGCTCCTTTAAAGGCCCTTATCACTCTGCACATATGCTGCCTGTGCAGGATGCTCACTCTTGGAAATAAAAGCTGAGCTGAAATGAGTCAGGTTGTTATCAGATGATCTTGCTGTTTTGGTGTCAGTGTTAGTGGCATTACTAGGGTAGGATATGCGTGATCCTGACAGACACCTCAGGGGGATGTGTGGGGTCAGTGAGGGGGCCCCATGGTCAGCTTGAGGACAATCATCCCTAGCACTGTGAGATGGGATGTCTTGGCACATCAGCATGAGTGGGCTGATCTTCAAGCAGCATCTGCAGCAGGAGATACGCTCACACCACACCAGCAGTTCCACTTGAAACATACCAAAAATGTCAGGTACTCTCACGATACAGCATCATGATATTAACCTTATGTACAACCCTGACTCCCCACCTGCTCTCCTATCCCAGCCTACCCAAGGGCCAGCTGTTTCAAAATGGGCCAGCAGAAAGGCAGGCTGTTTCCCCTCACATTTCCCTGGCCAGTGGTTTTCCATCCTCTCTCTAGACAAGTCCAGCAACACAGCGGAGCCATGTGTCTGGGATTAGTGTGATCTCATGCACTCTGATCCTAGAGCAGGTAAGAGGTATGAGATAAGGATACCATCCCTCACAGTATAAGGGAAAAAAACCCCATCTTTCACTCCTTTTCATCATAACGTGAGATCTGAAAGACAGGTACTGACCCTCAGCAAGATCAAATTGATTTCCACATGGGGAATTATTGACAGGAGAGGAGAAAAACCCCCACCTTTCTCCTATCACTGCATTCTAAAAGCTCACCAAGTCCTTACCCAGGAAGTGCAAAAGTACAGCAATGGTGTGACAGATGTGACAGTCTGGCCCATTACTAACAAACAAGCACATTGAAGGTGATTGCATTTCCTTTTGTAGCTGAATTTAGCTAAATGTAAGTGCCCTCTGGTTAAAATAATACTTCACTGCTTTAAGAGGTAAAAAGCAGGTGTTTAGGTCCTGTTAAACCTGGAATTTGGGGTTTGCTAGTGACTTCAGCAGACTACTTGGACCAGATTGCATCTTGGTAGTACTTGAAGAGATTTTGAGTTGCTGTTACAAATATGAAATGCATTGAGCAAAGCAGATTGTACAGAGAGGAGTACAGAATCTATGACTACCCAGAAGACCACTGGCACATCAATGCTTGAGGGATACATCCCCCATACACCTGTACCACCCAGCCCCAAGCAGCAGCACAGCTAGCTCTTGGCCTCAGGGAGCCCCTGCTGCACCTTGTTGGGGTGGCATCAAGACCCAGAGGACAAGGAGCTGGAAGACAGGGAGTTGGCCTTTGGCAGCAAAGGAGAACTCAGTGCCAAGCGTGCCCTTCTCCCCCGGAGACCTGGAGGCTACCTTTGCCTTGGCAATCACAAAGAAGACTGGGATTCATAACTGTAGGAGCTCCCTGCAGCCAGGAGTTTGAATAATTCACTTCCCAGCAAGAGACATCAATCCTTTCTCCGCAACCCCTTCTACCACCATCTTACAGATGTATGAGGGGAAGGCGGGAGGCATTTTTATTATTTTTATTTAGTTTGTGGATGTTTAGTGTTCCTCACTATGGGCTATATTCAGTCCTCACGTGCGTGATATTCTCAAGACCTTTATCAGTTAACTATCCTTGCTTTAATTTTCCCCCTGTTCTCACCCTTACTTTTCCCTCTTTATAAATTACAACATTCAGGTGTTTGCTGGCGGTAGAGAGCACTACATTGTTCTGGAATAAAATGGACTTTATTCCATTATAATGACTCTGCTTCCAAAGGGGAGTAGTTATACTGGAATAAAAGTATTTTTTATGCTCCAGTCTGGAGCATAATTCAATCATAAATTACATCAGAAAAAAATAAAGCATAATAATAAAATGGCAGTTTGTGCATTGATTAAAGTGAAAACACTCTTCATTCTGGAATATTCTGTGTATAAAGTGAAGTTAGTGTGCAATAAGCAAGGGTGTGATTTTTTATAGCACACTAACTACCTTTCATTCATTCCCTAATGGATACCCTGCCAGAAAACACAAGTGCCTTTAGGTGAGGCAGGTTTGAAAGTGGAATAAACTATTGTGCATTAATGTGCACCAGGAGTATTCATAGGAGAGCATGGGGAAGTCACCAGTGAGCTGAAAATCCACCACTGACTCCTCTGCCAGTGACACCTCCAGGGAAGTCCAGGCAGGTCCCAAGGGTGGGACGGCTTTAGTGGAATAATTCTTCATGTTTTCTCATTATAGGGGATTTTTCCAGGCCCATTGGTCCTTCTGATCTGGGTCTTGAAACAAGCCATGGGGCCTCAAGGAGTGAGGGATTTGAAGCTGCCCTATTCTTGGGAATAGGTATGTGCCACCAGGAGATGTGCACTGCCAAAACCATACCTCCTAACCCTGCATCAGGATGCAGAATGTGTTTCAGGCCCCCCAGAGCAGCTGACCAGACAACTCAATGAAGATAGAGCTTTGTATCTGTGCTTGTACCCCAGAAGGATCGAGCAGCCAACATCACACATATACAGCCAGGGGCTATACTTAGGGCAGTTTCTGTTCAGTTCTCTTGTCAGACATTAATACAGCATTTGTACCCAGCATCGGTTTGTATCAGCCAAGAACTCTTGATCAGACTTCAATATACCCCACAAAGCAATCATTTGTAGGGAGCAAGGGAAGTGATCTCCTGGCTAGGAGACTTCCCAGGGAGTCTGTCATTCTCTTTGATTCTACTTTCTATTTTTCTTTGTATGAATTTACAGACTATGCGAGCTAAAGAATATTCACATTTGCTAGTTTTACCTGAAGAACAGAAATATGCTGTAAATATTCCTCAATTGAATTCTATCAAGATCTGCTAAATGATTATGCCAAGGTATATTTAGCAGACAGTCAGGTGCCAATCCCAGCTCTCTCAGAGAGGCACTGCCTATTGCCCCTGCAGCTGAGAAAGGGTAAGTGTGAGTAGAGTAAGAAATGTGGGGTTCTTCCAAGAATGACACTCTTAGGCCCTTGACAACATCTCGGTAAAATTTACTTGTGGATCAAAACTGGAATGGCCTGCTGTTTGTGAAGCCTGAACATTAAAGACATCCATATTTCACTTCCCAAGACCTGGGCTGCCCACAACCAGCCCTGCCATTGCCTCCACCTTGCGGCCTTCCAGCTCTCCCAGACCTGGGCTCCCCATATCAGCTCTGCATTTTTTGCTAAGAATGCAAAATCACTGCCACACTGAGAGCTAGCCTCAGCTACATTTCCACCAATAAAAATAATATCCTCAAAGCCTCATTACTTAACACATTTTCATTAATGTGATGTTCAAGTATCACTCAATGCCTCATATAGAAAAATGACATTCCAACAGTTCAGCTACTTATGGCTAATGTTAAGGTGCCTTGACAAAAAAAACATATTCAGAAACATCACTGCCTGTATGTATGCCAAAAGGAACGTTGTTTTCAAGATCATGTTAGTTAGAATGAAGTTCAACTTCCACAGACCTAAGGAGAAGGCAGACACCCACATGCCTCCGAGCAATCTGAACTTCATGGCATGGGCAAACAAAATCTTATGAATCCGCCTATTTATGCATTATTGCCCTCTATGCTGAAAAGTAATTTAAGCTTAGCTAACCTCTTTTGCATTGAACAGGGTCAGGAGAGCTCACACATTCTCCTGCCAAAGCTCAGCTGCCAGGATGGTGACATGTAATGAAGGGAATAAAATTACTGTGGGGGGAGGGTAGAAGAGGGTGGTTAGCATGTTCAACTACCAAATTAGATTCTTGAAAGCTCATGATCTTAAAGGTCTTTTCCATCCTAAACTATTCTATGATTCTATAAACTTGTCCCTTCCAAGCATGTGATTTCTAGCATGGGGGTATGGAAAAAGGACCCTGTGGAAACAGCACAGGGCTCCACAGGCAGATCAGCTCTGAGGCCATCAAATGTATTTCCCTAGTGCTCAGATCAAGACTGAACCCAGCACTGTGCGCTGACTGGCTCTCTGGGCTACCTGGGCCCTCACCAAAAGGCTAGAGTGAAGCACTAAGTGAACATGCAATTTGAGATGTGGATTATATCAACAATTACAGTCTGGAGCATAATTCAATTATAAATTAAATTGGAGTTAAAAAAAACCCCAACACCATAATAAAAGGGCGATTTGTGTGTTGATTAAAGTGAAAACATGCAGTCATTAGCCTGCGTTTAAATCTTGTTAGCTGTGAGCAATGCTGCCTACTGCCATGAACCTGGTGAGTGTCTGTGGGGAACTGACACTTCTCTAGGTGTTTAAAACATAGATGTGCATCAGGACAGCTGCTGCCCTCTGGGACCCCAGTGCTGGAGGTCAGCCAGGAGAGCAGTAAGTACTTACTGGCAATTATAATCATTCATACTCTACATTTTGCAATGCTTTGTAGAGATCTGTTTTCATGGGACAAGAGCTAGCACAAGAACGCAATTTTTAAGTGGGAGGTGTGAAACCGAAACAAGGGCAGATGATAGGAGGTGCTTGCTCTGTAGACCATAAGCCAGCCTTGCTGTGACTTTGTGGTTGCATACAGAAAGGGGAGGGAATTGCAGTCAGCATGTGGGGAAGAACATGAGGTCTTCACCCATCCCTAGTGAATCTCAAGAGGGCAATAAGGGCCCTGTATGAAAGGCGTATCCTCTGCCAGCGTTTCTGCGGCCTAGAGAAACACTTAGAAGATCAAAGCTAGGAAATTCTGCACCTCTGCATTTCTCTTAAAGGCCTATGGGGACCCTTGATGGATGCAGAAAGCTCCATCAAGGAGTTCTTGGCCCGTGCCTCTTCTTGCCCCCTCTGATCTGTGTTGTGGACAGGGCAGAGACCTCAAGTGCATGCTTGATGCATCCTAGACCTTCTTGACATTTATCGTTAAAATGTCAACACATCTTCCTCCCACACAGTGTTGTGCATCCCTCCTCACACATCTGTTTCACCCCACTAGGCTCAGGAGCTCATGTCTTCCCTGCACGTTTTGAATAACCTTCTTGAGTAACCCTGCTGGGATGCATAAAGGCTCCTTGCAGCCCCTTCTTTCTCCTGTATTTCATACCTCTCCTGAGCCAGGCACACTGTGTTCCTATATTATGAGAGAATAATTGCTTTTCCCCAGCTCACATCCATACTATTTTTTTCTCTTTTGTTTTACAAACTCCTCTCCCAGAGAAATATGTCCCTGCACAAGAGCATTAGATCGAATTTTTAGATCAAATTATCCTTCTGTTCTATAATACTATCCATAATTACTCCCTGTAACTTTGCTTTTGCTGGTGATCTCAACCATCAGGCAATTTTCACACATCTCGCCAATAGAATTCAAGTACCAGCAAATATTAGAGCGAGTGTGAATTTATTTTTATTTATAAATTACTTAACAGAAAAAAAAAAAGATATAAGCTCTGAGCACTTAGCAAATTACTGACTTGAAATAGATGTTGCAAAATTTGCCTGTGTTCTCCTGTGCCTTGCAAAAAGGGGGGAAAAAAAAGTATACGTGCTCAGATACTGGAAAGAACAGAGAGGAGTTGTACAAACCATGGCATACTTCGCAGATGCATACAGAAGTCTTGAGTTTTCAATACAGCGAGATTCCTCAACCCCTCATAAGCTTAGGCACAGCCTCAAGATACCTACCTGAGAAAGACAAGCTTAGTATTTCACCTGTTCATGTATATCTGAACTGAATTTCCTTTAGGCTCTCAGTAGCTTCATCTGGGAGCTACTCAGTTACATCTCAGTTACATTTGGTTTGGAAATTATTTTTCCCCAGATTCATGTTGCTTCCAGCAAAATTTTACCAGGAGATTTGGCCAATGGGGAGCTAAGCTTTAAATTAGCCCAAGTTGAGTTAAAAGTTTAACAGAAGAAAAAAAAAAAAGGTCCAATAAAAACCCTGCTTTTGACTCCAGTTCAAAGGGTTTAGTTCCAGAACTGAATCCAAAACCAAACTTTACAGTTTAGATCCATCTGCCATGAGTCCTTGGCTCACAGGTGGAAGCCTGTAACCCACTGCCAATTGGGGCATGTTTCATGAGATTGCAGTGGGAAGACTTGGCTGGCAGAAAATGTCAGCGTCTGTGTTCTCCAGGGCAAAAAGCCCTGCCTTGCTCTTAGAGAAACTGGACATTAGGGCAAGTAGGAAAAAATCAAAAGCATTACAAAAGACTGCAGCACGTGTCTTTTGTTATTTTGGCCAGGCTTTTCCAAGCTCAAGGGTAGCAAGAGCCTCACTGTCTTAAACAGGCTTCTCCTACTATCACCAGTAAGCAATAACTCCCTTCAGCATAGATTATCACAGCTAATCTTAGATTTGAACTTGGAAGTCATGGGGAGGTTGCAGGAAGGAGGACTTTCAGCCAAGAGACCTTGTTCATGTTAAACCTGAAAAACAGAGCATGCTAACGACTTTTGGGAAGCCTTCTTCCAGCAACGAAGTTGTGGAACAGATCGGGTTGTAGGATCTCCGTTCTTGGAGGTTTTCAGGACTCAGGTCAACAAAGCTGTGGCTGACCTGATCTAGTGTTGATGATGGTCCCAGGAAAGCTGGATTATGTGATCTCCAGAGGTGCCTTCCAATCAGCCTTTCTACAATTCTGTAGCACAGATATAGCCTCCTTGATTTGGTTCTTTGTATAAGTACATTAGATACAGCTGAATCTGCGTTGTCCATTAGACTTCCCAGCAAAGTGAATCATAGGCTTATAGAATAACTTGGCTTGAAATGGACCACTGCAGGTCATTTGCTCCAACACACCTATCAAAGCAGGGCAAACTTAGATCAGGCAACTCCACAGCAGATGGAGAAGAGACCAGAGACTATTTCCAAAGGC
Source organism: Eurystomus gularis (assembly GCA_013400335.1). Classification (NCBI taxonomy): domain Eukaryota; kingdom Metazoa; phylum Chordata; class Aves; order Coraciiformes; family Coraciidae; genus Eurystomus; species Eurystomus gularis. The sequence goes on from VZZY01004287.1 coordinate 48,214, forward strand.
CCACCAAATGTGACTAAGAACTCTGCCTTTATTCTGAAGGTTTACTTATGCTATTGGGCAGCCTGTGAAACATTGTGGTTCCTAAAGGAGGTCATGCTTCCCCCTAAAATAGTTTAAGATTCCACGAATCAAGAAAAAGATTGAATTAACACTGTCTTAGTTCCACTTCTAGAGGGAATCCCTATGGTCATGAAGCATTTAAAATGGAGCTAGGAGCCATACAGGAAGATTTCTAGTATCTGCCCCTGTCCAGGAGCAGAATCCCCTGCGACCATGACAGTTCAGACAGAAATTGTCCTTCAAGCCTGGTGCAGAGAGAGACCCCATGGTGCCTCCATGCAGCCTTTTCCAGTGCTTCATTCTCCTTACTTTCATAATGCTTGTGTTTTAACTTAGTCTCACCTCCAATGATAAAAAGGAATGGCATCTTTCCCTCTTCACCCACCTTTGGTATGTAGCTGTCACACTCATCTGCAAGCCCTGCAAGGCAGGGACACAGCCTCACCGATACCTATACATCACCTAACACAACTGGGCAAGAATCAGAGCCTTTCCCTTTGTATTGTATTTGTAAGATCCAATGTGCACCAATGAATGCACTGACCCTGTAAAGCAGGGAAGTGTCATTTCAGAGATGAGAAAATGAAGCAGAAAGACAAGCTGCGTAGTGGCATGCCAAAGTTCACACAGAAAGCTTGTGCCAGGCCTGGGAATCAGGCCTTAGTCAAGCATCTTAATGCTTCTCTCCTCTCTTTTTGGCACTGCTGAGATATGAAATAATAATAATAATGAAATGTGCCCAGACACTAAGAAGATCATCACCTTAATGCAGATAATAGGAATAGCTAGCATCTGTGTAATGCAGAATCAAAATGGTTTATAATGGGGAGAACAAGATGTAGCTTAGAGTTTAAAGCAATTAAAATTTCCTGCCGAAGTTTCTTTAACTTAATATACTTCCAAAAAAATGCTCGTCTGCTTGCAAACGCCTGACCCTAGGAGTTCAAGTTTCAATGCAATGGAAAGGCATATGTTGGCAGAGTGACAGCAACTGAACGGCATCTCATCTGGATCCAAAAACGTAAAGAAAGGGAAATACTCATTATTCTAGAGGCTCAAAGACAATTTCAATCCATTTTAACTCTAACGGGTCCCCCTGTGGCCTCTTAAAACCTACTGAATTGGAGCAAAGTAGTGTAAGAGGCAGAGTTTCATCTTCAAAGGTGCAGTGAAAATATCCAGGTTGACAAGAGGGCTCAGTTCAGGAGGTTTTGTGGGGTTTCACTGTGGACTTTTAACAATGCTCTTCCGCAGCACCTTTTATCTGTGGATCTCACTGCACTTTAAAGATATTGACTGATGTCTCCCTGTGTTGCTCCTGTGAGAGGTGTATTATTATCTCCATTTAATTAACAGGGAAACTGAGGCATAGCAAAAGGAAGTTATTTGCTTGGGCCCTCACAGCACACCAGTGGAAGAGCTGGGATTAGCTACAAGCTTTCTTGATGGTTTAGGTGTCTCTACTCATTTCATCCTGCCCTGTTGCTGCTTGCCTCTTCAGTTGCAGTTACCGCCCCACCAGTCCTGAGCTGCCAGAATCACTGTGGGGTGCGAGGGGTGTGCTGAGCTGGGCAGTGATCATAGCAAGACAAGGAACAACCCCACCTGCTCATTCAGAGCAGTTCCAAACACATATAGACAAATCTTACCAACACAGACAAGACCTCATAGCACAAACAGCCCTAATCCTAGACTAGCAGTCGTCATTTTCAGAGGTATACAGCAAAGTAAGAGAAAAATTCCTCCTTCCTCCCCTGTTACTCTAGTGCTGCACAGTGCAAGTGATGTGCTAGAGAAGTATATGACTTTCCCTGAAACAAAAAACCCACAATTTGAGGCCCAAACTGGAAACTTTGGTTGTACTGGAAGCTCTTGGCATTTACTGTGCATGTCTACAGACCTACTTTCTGATCTCACAGTCACATTGGTTTTGTAAAGCTGTATGTGCTATTTACGCACATACATATATACATGCAGATATATGTGTGGATATATATGCATATGGTTTCAAGCAGTTATGACTGGCAGGAGTGCAACAGGTGCAGAAATGTTTCTGTGACTCTCTAGAGAATAGTGAGGAGCAGCCCCGAGGACAGAGAATTACTACTGCCACTCGAGCAAGGTCTTCTGCTTATCACTCTGACATAATTATTCATATATCAGCATTGTAAATTGCAGCAAGATCGGCATGTTGAAGTCCATATATCCCCCTTGCCTGCTGAGGCAGCCTTGGCAGGATCCAGCAGTCCTCCAGCCATGCTACAACATTATCTCATGCTTGCTGTCCCACTTACACAGAAATTATGGTTGCTAGCTCCTATCCAGCCATTTCAGAGAGTTTTTTTCTGATTGCACTTGAACACATAGACATGCTTGTTCATGGAAAAAAGGGAGTGGAAGGAACACCTCCTCAATTTACCTTTATCCCATTGTTTGCCGTATAGCGTGTGAGGAATACAACTATCTTTAGGATGACAAGAGCAGGCAGCGGAACCTATACTGTGGGGATTGATAGGATGATATCCCTTCCAAGACATCCCAGTGTGGAGGTTGGGCAGCTCTAGCAAAAGAGCTCTGGAAAAACTGGATCTAAACTGAGGGGATGCAAGGGGTCAGGGTAGGGGCACTCTCTAACTGAAGTGGGTTGCCAAGTACGTCATTAGGGAGGTAGTCACACAGTCTTAATAGAGCATCTAACACAGATGTGATTCGGAGAACCAAAGCCAGGAGTTTACTCTATTTTGTTATAGGAGAGAAGCAAGTGCCTCCAGAAGGGAATTCAGGACTCCTGAAGTAATTGCATAAATGTTTCGTAACTCACTAATAGCAAGCACAATCTAAAAGAACGTTTCAAAGATACCTCTGGTTTTGCTTTGCCACCTTAAGAGAAGCTAAACTCAAAGAGACCTTGACTCTATTCCAGGGAACAAGAAGTATCTTCTCTCACATACTGGGCTGATTTTGAGGTAAGGCAAGTCCAGTTCCCTCACAGAGATGCATAGGAGATGGTGCCAGTGGACACTGGAAGTTTGCTAGGACACTTCAGCTGCACCAGCAAACTGTTGCATCCTGCCTATTGGTTAGACTCAGTATTTGCTAAACAGGGTGTGTAGTCCCCACACTGATCATAATTAATGGAAAAAAACATGGGTTTAAGTGGCATGTGCCTGTTCTTTTGGAACAAAAGAATCTGAGTTACATTGCTGGTGCTGCAATGAAGATAGAAGTCACCATGATGTACAGCGTAGAGACAACTAAAAATTCTTCGTATGACTGTGGATTCACTGAATTGCTTAACACCCTCACAGAACTCTGTAGTTTAATAACACTAATGGGGTACTTTGAGATCCATATACAGAAGAACTAAAGGAGGAAAATTGTCATTATGTTCTTCCACTGTCAGCCACAGGCTTCAAAATATATTACAGTCCTTCACTAACTGTCACAATGCCCCAGTAAGTCAATATTATTATAATCATTACATAAGTGCTGAGAGACTGATTCTGATCTCACTCACGTGGGTTCAGTCATTAAACTACATGCCAGTTAGTCTCTTGCATTTCATACCTATGGAAACATCATGGGTTAGAAACTTCCACTATAGAAAATAAACTAGCTTTAACCACAAGGGACCGGATTAGAGAACTGTAACGTTGCATCACATACATGGCAAATCTGGCCCATTAGCTCCATTGCCTTCATAATGTTTCACAGCACATGTCCTGTCTCACAGGAGAAGTCTGGCAATTCTTGGCATGGTTCTGGGGTTCCTTCAGATGAGAACCTGGGAGCTGACCCAGGAGCTTACATTTTAAGGCAGAAATCCCCATTTACGTCACTGCAAATGACAGCAAAATCCAAACAACTCGTTTAGGATTGCATGGTGGTATCAGCAAAACTGCTCAGAGTGAAAGCTGACAGTCCTCATCTTTAACCAGCAGCTAACCCTTCCCTCTTTGTGGTTTTGGACTGCTGACAGTACATTAGACAACGTGGTGCCTAGCTGTAGGCAGGGATAGCAAATGAAGAATGCAATTTCTGAAAGTTACGAGAGGTCCCTTGTCAAAATACTCACCTTGGTGGGTGACCTCAGTATTAGTTTCCATAAAATGGGGAGAAGAAAACAATCCTGCTTTATACATTGCTTTGAGATTTACGGATAAAACACAGTTTCTAGCTCTGGTTCTTTGTTAAAAAATTTATAGGGTTATTTTCCCTACTGCCCCTAACCGAAATTCAGGGTCTTGTGGGTTATTCCAGGGGAACTGGGAGTTGGAAAGAAGTCTTTCTTTTATGATATCTTGTTTATTTGCAAAGAATGCATGGAGTCATATTTTCTTCCATGCCAGAGAACTCAAACAGGCCAGAGACAGTTTCTTTGCTTACAGCATCAAACTCTCCAAGATTTTCCTTAGGGTCAGGCTACCAGCTGCCTAAACAGGCTGTGCCTCAACTCCCTTTTTTCTCCATATTTGTGTTAAATTTTGTTCTCTCTCTTTCTTTCACATGTATACACACCCTCTCTATTTTCAGTGTCCATTGAAGTTGTATTCCTGAGTGGCTAAAGTGCTTGTATGGCCTCTGGCTTGGACAGCAGCCTGCTACCATTTCATAGGAGAGTTTAACCATTTATCTAGAGTGAAAAATGAAATTTAACTCAAGCTACAATAGCACTGGTGATCCTCAAGCCCTAACAACAGTAGCCAAAGCTACATGGTACTTTGCTTCTGAGACCATATACCAAATAACATGAACTCTGCACTTGAATTGCTGTGAACCTTCTGAAAAGAACTTATTCATGGCAGTTCAGATGTTCTTTCCATGGCTCTGGCAGATGCCCAGGGTATTTCTCTGAGGTGGTCTGTACTAAAGCTCCTCTGTTAGCTTGTAGGACATGCTTTTTCTTCCAACATCACAACTGGAAAGTCAGTCATGGGAGGAAGGAGGATGGAGGAAAGAAGATGAGTTTTGAGTTGTTTAAGTTTCTTTAATGCAAGGTGACTAAGAGAGGAGTAGAAGCCAAGAGAGGTAAGATCTGAGAATTTCAGGGGCAAGAGGAGGAAAATTATATTGAGGCTCTGTTATGACTTCCTGGAAGTTTACAGTTCAGACTGAAGTCTAGAGGGGGCACCATAGGAGAAAAGAGGAGGAAAGCACAGAAAAGCTTGTAGATGCAGGAAGATACATTTGGGAAACATGGGAGAGGCACCTGGGGAAAGGATAGCTGAAAGCAACATGAAGGAAACAACCTGAAAGGTGAGACAAAAAGTAAGAAATGGAAGAAAAGAGAGAAAATAAACCACTGTAAAGGGAATAGAAAAAGAAACAAGTGCAAATTTACCCTAACAGGTAAGAATTTAGAATGCTGCTTCTTATACCGTAGAAAAAAAGTAGCACCTTGTTTAGAGATGGTGTTGAGTTTAGTGTGGATTAGGACTCAGCTCCGGGATAATCAGACTCCTCAGAGCTTGTGGCCAATTCTGGAGACGTTGGCTGCACTGCCCACCCCTTGCAGCACAGTAAAGAATTGCTGTGTCCAAGAGCACCATCAAGTGGTGACGGGAAGATGACATTAAAGCAGCCAAACGATTCTCTTGGCGCAGTTAAGTTCACCTAACGGAAAACTACACAGAGCAATTTATTTCCGTGTAGCATCCTTCACACGGAAAATCCTGCATCTCATTACAGGGAAGGGCGAAAGAACAGATAAAGGTCTACATAAGCTGGCTACGGCATTGCACATCCAGCACATCAATGGGACTTCTGGTTGCAGGTAGAGAGGTGGGAGGGAAACAAGGTGGGAATGGCCTGGAGAGGAAACAGAAGGGGCAGTGATGGAGCAGGGAAGCACTAGTAGAAAGGAACGGGGAGGGAAGAAGCAATCAGGAGAAGGTGCCCGGGTAAGGGGGCAAGGGTGACAGCAAGGGTAAGGGGGGGGAAGGAGCAGCAACTGGGGGGGTGGTGTCCTTGACTGAAACTGATATGATCATACGTGTGTCACAAGTCTTCAGAGACGCCTTGGGAAAATCAGACCAGCAACTCAGACCTGGGCACCTCACTGGGGAATTACCGCTCCTCGAAACTAATCAACCTCCCCTCAAATTGCAGTATTCTTGACTGCTGGTGCCGTGCCCAGAATGGCTTTGGGAAGAATAAGATAAGCGATAATTGTGAATAGGCCAGAGTATGAGTCAATAATGATGGATTTTAACAAAGGAGTGGATGTGGCAAAAGCGGCTTGTGTGTGAATGTGCCTGGGATGCTGGAGCATGAACCTGACAGAAGATATTGATAAGGAAATTGTGACTAATGTAAATGTGAGTTCTCAGTAAAAGGCGGTGCTACAAGAAGGGTATTAACAATTATCCCACAAACTTATCTCCCAGTTTTCACTCATAGATCTCAAAATGTTTTAAAAAGGCAGATGAGCATCATCTTTTTTATTTTACACCTTGAAAAACAGAGACATAGAGAAACAGGCAATTTTCCCAAGAAGGATAACATCAGTGCTTTGGGTTCTGTGATGAGTACCTTGCAAAACGGTCCATGCTGCCTCCACACAAGGAGGAAGAAGAGTATTTCACTCGGGCGCAGACAGTTCCTTGTGTGAAGCCTGCAGAGTTAGGAAGTCACAGTGGAGCTGAGATTTGGTAGAGTCCAGGCAGACAAACAGAGAGATGAAACAGTAAGCTGAAGGAGATGTGAAAGTTGAGTGTGGCTCCCACAGGAGTGACAACATCAGCCTTACAGCTAGCACTGGCAGGGGAAAGGGAGCAGTGCTAATGATGGGACTTGTCTGAAAGGCAGAGAGAAGAGAAAAGGGAGCTCAACAAGCAGTGAAAGAGCAGCAGCTGGTGAGCCACAATTCACACCAGGAGGTAAAAGAGAGAGAACACCTGAGGAAGACTGCCTTGATAANACCAGTATGATCATTACAAGAGACTCTGATATCCACTGGGCAAGACCTATCTTGTATCAGCACCAAGCACAGCTATCTCAGTCAAGTATGAACTTCAGGAAAGGCTCTGATACCTTGCCTTAGCTTTGTGGGCAAATTAAATTCACTGTGGGTTTTTTTGTTGGGGTTTGTTGTTTTGGTTTTTGGGGATTTTAAAAAAACTTTTTCTTCCAATGACTCCTGCTTAGATATGTTTCTTCCTAGATGCTGCCTTTGGGCCTACTTTGGCAAGAAAGAATCAAAGCCCTGTGGGAGCTTTGCTGTCTCAGCCACAGAGGACTTCTACTGTGGTGACCTGCTGGATGATGCAGATTTCTCTGAATCACTGTGGGACACAGAGGACTTTTTGCTTGTCCCATTAACTAGATCACCTTTGTCGATTCCAGCCGCCTCAGATCAGTGCTGAGGTCAGAGAGGGGAGCAAATAAAGATTTCCAGTATGTGTTTGGCACATGGCAAGCAAAGAAGAGGAAGAAATATTTTCTCCAGTGGGCTTCAGAGCCTGCTTAAAATGCAATAATTAACAAGTCAAATGTTTCCTCAAATCAGACTCCAGAGTCTCAGCTTCCTATCAGACAATTTTCTACCTCTTCCCATCATGTCTGTTCTCCACAGTACCATAATTCTCCTTTCCCTCCTTTTCTGTTGGAGTGTTAAATAATTAATTATTATTAAAAGGAAAAGGCTGAGGGGGCCAGCTTCCAGTTTTGCAACCAAAAGACCCAAACTGACAATAATTATAGTCCTAGTCACTTTTCGTCATGCTAGGCAAAATCTGCATTTATGCCGAAATGGCTACGTGTTTGCTCCTGACTATCTAAGCTAATGTGATAGGGAGGGATGAGGAAACGCAGCACATTCTCATGAGCGTTAGAGGGAGCTCATATGAGGCAAGGCAGAAATGGAAAGGTCTCAGCCTTTGGAAAACCCCTTTTGAGAGCTCGTTGGAGGAACCATAGCAGAACTGACTGCTTCTGACTTCTGCTAATACCCCATGCTGAATATTAATGATAAACATAATAAAATATGTATATAGTGTAATAGGAATAAAAACGTACATGTAGTGCCACACATTTATAATACTGCTTTACATACACATTCAGACAGCTGAGTAGCTGTGGTGAACACGGAGCCTGCTGCAAGGAATGAAAACAAGCTCCCTGCTCTAGATACTTAGTCATGCTTATGCCAGACTTTTCCCACATCTGCTACATAGCTTTCAGGTCCCTTTGTTTTCCAGTTCCCAGTGCGATTGCACCGTCTGGACAAACTTAATAGTTTCACCTATATATTTGTCCTAGCACCTGGAAGTACTTAAAGCTGAGGAGAAGAATGGAGGGAAAAAGGTATAAGGTTGCTAGTGTTCAGTGACCCTATCCCATGAGGTTTTCTTATCAACAAACCAATTACTTGTAATGGCTTAAATTTTTCTAGCCAATGACCTCCCTCCCTCCACCCTTGCCCTACAGCTGGGTACATTCTAGCCTTTTAACCACTGTGGGTCTGCACTGAGCAGCTACCCACAGCCAGAGATTCCCCACAGCACCAGAAAGATGGTTCCTCATGCATAACATGCCAAACGGGAGTATGTCCTGTTCTAAGCCCTAAACAGTCGCTGATAATAATCAACGTTAGAAAAGCCTGAAAAGTCTTAAAAGAGCCTAGAGTTTGGAAAGTCAAGATGCTGTTGTAACCATCTTCTCCTGTGGTCTCTAGCAGGAACCACATCAGGCTGTTGTGCCAAAAAGCCTACACCTTTTTTCTTTCCAGCTGCATCATTTGGTCTAACAAAAGAATTTGCCTCTTCCTACAAACTACCTTTCTTACTTCACATAACTTCCTTTCTTCTCTTTCAATTCCAGTCCCTTTCTGCCACTCTTTTTCTACATCCTTCATGCTTCACCCATTCTTTTTCCTCCTTCATTAACTTGCATTGACAAGACTGAAGACCACTTGTCTATTTCGTGTGGCCTAGAAGTAGTAATGTTTCCATTTAGGACTAGTTAGTTTTGAAGAGGATGCTTGTTTGTTGATATATGATTGCAATATCATATGTATCATGCAGAGTTCCTTCATAGTGTGGGTAGGACTGAACTTGGGACTTTCTCTGTGGCCGCAGTTCCTCTATGAGGGAAATGTGGATTTTAAGTACTGCTGGAAGAGAAAAAGAGAACAATCAGAATGCTTTCCACAATGCCTCCCTCACCCAGCTGCTTCCTAACACTTCTTCCTTACTACAACAACCTCTTGGATTTCTTGCAATGCAAGCTCATTGCACGTAGCTTTTGTTATCCATACCATCACCTTTCCCACCAAAGTCAGAGGTAACAACAGGGATCCTGGAGTTAAATCAGACACCATACATAAAAGAAGAAGCTAACATACAGTCATACTTTAACTTACTGAAAGGAAAAGAGACATGGTTCAAAAGTGCTGTGAGCTCAGCAATTTCCATCTCTTGAGAGGAAAGTCTCATTAGAAGAGGGGTGCAGTCCAAGGGAGTGGGTTTGATGATTCTGGATGACAGCAGCTATGGGTATAGCCACAAGCCTTCTCTCTCACTTTGCTCTCCACTATCTCTGTTTTTCTCTTATCTCATGATTTCTTCAAGCAGAAATGGCTTCAAGATATATAAATGAGAACTGTTAGGCAGAACCTGCGGAGCAGTAGTAAAAGTAATGATTATGGTAATAACATAATGTGGGCAAACAATCTTAACATGTGTTTACAAATAACAACACTATCCTTTAAAGGTACTTGAAACATCCCCTGCCCCATAGGGTGAACCTGTTCATCAGATAGGCTGTCTCCAGGGGTCTGACCTGAACCACTGAGCAGCTTCAGTTTGGAATTAGACCCCCTCTGGGACTTAAAGCTCTGGAAATTATTTAAAGTGCTTGCAAGCAAATCCATTGTGCCTATCAAACAATGCTCCAGAGACAGTAGGAACAGGGGAAAAATTCTTCCTGCAGAGACTCTGACAGTGATCTTGAGAAAGCACCACAGGAAGCAAACAAGTCCTCACCTAAACACAGCTAGAGTTGCCTATTTCCATTTTCCACTCTGATCTTCAGCACCTTTGTTTGCTACCTCTCCAGAAAGCTGTCAGCAGAGGTAGCACACAAGGGAAGCATTTTTTTTTAAGTAAGTCTGTCCATACACTTGGCTGACTCAGCACTCTTACAGAGTCATTTCGTTCTGAGCAACTCCTAGATCCAAACTAACTTGCTTAGACCAAAACAGAGGGAAGCAATGAGACAAGCAACTCAGAACGCAAGCCTTTGAGGGATGGCACTACCAGCACTATGGGGGCAGTGATCAGAAGCTACAGTATCTTCCACTGACTCAGCTGTTTGCAGAACCATCCATTGCTCTGTGCCCTCAGCCCAGCTGCCAAGTAAAACGTATGTTCACTGAAACAAGTGTCGCAGCAATAACTTGATCACTTCACATTGAACAAGCCTGTTAACATGAGTCATTTAAACTATTTTTTAAAGATTGCTTTAGCTATCTCTGAGTTGAGTCAGTACAAATCCCTCTTCTCGTGTAAACTATCTCACTTAGCCCTCTAATGGGAAGGTCACCCTAAGAGCACACGAAAAAGCAGTTTCCACAAAAAAGGGGAAAGAACCAGTTTATCCAACTGGCCTTCAGATGACTTGCACTCCACTGGTACAGGCTTCTTGTACAAACCAGGTAATAGAAAAACAACCCTTGCCCTTAATTAGCAAAAATGAATTCAAACTGCAAGTGCAGGTCAGTTTGGCATCTAAGCTGGTAAGATCAGACAAGTTCGATAGAAAAATCTATGCACACAGCACAAACCCAGCGGGATACACACAGAAAGCCCCCAGAACACAAGATGGAAGAATTTCCATCATCAAAGCAGAACATCACAGGCAGCTGCGGGCAGCCTGAGGGCAGGACACAGTTGCTAAGCAACTTTTCCCTCGGTTGGATGTCACATACACTCCCAACCCCAACAACACCAGGCACATAGAGGATATTTCACACTGGGGTTTCAATAGGAAGGCAGCAATTGAGGGGGTTGCTTTCCCATGCTCTTCCCTAGCACCTTCTGTGCTTCAAGAAACTCCAACCAACAAGAGACTCCCTAACCAATAGTCTTCTCCCAAAAAAGGTGACGGGCCTTACATGCTTGGAAGTGGCATCTGGCTAGACCAGTTGCTCATGGCGAAAATATCGACATCAGTACAAAGATGTGTTACATTACCAACGGTGCAGACAGTGAGGTGTTTTAGCCTAGTAGTGTTTTACATGTGTGCCTAACAAGAAGTTCAGAAATAGATTGTTAAATGACTGAGTAGAGGGCATCGTTCGAGATAACCAGAAAAGATAGTTCCCCTCCCTACACATTCTCCAAAAGAACTGTAGCTTTATTGTTTCCTCTTTTTGTAAGAGATCATCCTTAATCAAGATTAAACAGGGTAAAACAATGAAAGGTTCAATATTCTGAAGAAAGCAGAAATACTTTAGGACATCCCACCTTCTCTCCCAAGTATTTGGCTCTTGGGGCTGTCCATCTACCCAGGGAGCTACGAGGAGGCTTGGTAACTTGCAGAGAAGAGTTCTTGGACAGCTAGGAAGTTTGAAGGGCTGGTGACCTTAGAAAGCAGAGAGCTGACAGAAAAATCTACCTGGAAAGACTTGAGAGTCTCAGTCCAACTGGGCCTGGAAAGTCAAAAGCACCCAGCTCTGCAGAAGACCCCTTAGTAAAAAAAGACATTACTAGGGACGTTGACAACACACAACACATTAAGCCATAGTGACCAGGCAGCATATCTGTGCCTTCTTTCTGCTGCAAGCTTCAGCAAAGCTCATATCCCACTGCAGAACATCTCTGTTCCAGTGATCCATTGTTTCCTGAATGGAGAATATTTCCTTATGAACGTTTCCAAACAGGTCTTACCACACATCTAAGTGTTTAGTGATGCTCCAGCCTCAGTGATGGAAGATTTCTCCTGGCTACAACGTTATCTTTGGGCTAACCCAACGCATCTCAAGGTACTTAAAAAAGCCTTCTGGCTTTGAGGAGAAACTAAGACTCAAGAGACCAAATATCTGACAGCACTGACAGCAGCTCTTTTAGAGAGAGGAAAAAGATGTGGCTACCCATGCAAGCTGCAAATATTAGCATTCATTCCCTCTGCCCTGGCAGCACTGAGATGTCTTGTCTGAAAGGTATTTATATTTCCATAGATCTAGTTTTATCTAGTGCTCTGTAACCACCATGAATTCTTTCACACCACCACTAACCTACATTTATACTGGAACGTGTCTCTGTAATTGTTAATCAGTGCTCACAGGTCTGTTGTGCCAGGCACAGGATAAACAGAGACACCTGTCTGGGCCATTAAAGATGGGAGATACAAGTAGTTGGTATTAATAATTTAATTCTATTGATGATCAGCTGAGGTTCTGGGATCCTTAATCAGGTCCTCAAGGTCCTTTGGAGTGCTCACGGAAGAGCTGGACATGTTCCTCTTGTTGCCTGAATGGCAGAGAAGTGCTTTTTCTCCACGCAGGTTAGATTACTCTTCCTAAACTGGCTTTCTCTGAAACTCCAGTCATGTTGTTAATGAGTTCTTATTCATTAGAAAGCTAACTGGCCTTTTGTTTCCCATTCCAGAATGCCAAAGAGAAAACCAGAAACTACTGTAGGCACCAGAACCAAGGAAAGGGCAAATCCTCTCCTGTCCTCCGTTTCATTGGAGCTTGGGCCTTGAGAAAGAGATACAAGTATCAGCAAGCCTTTCCTTCAGCAGTGTCTTGCAGTTGCCCATTGGGATGACGATGTGAGCCTGAGTCTCTGAGAAACTTTCCCAGCTGGCAGAGCTTTTGCCAAGCTCTACCTTCGCAACAAGGGACTTATGTCTTTGCCCAACTCCAACAGTTTTGGACTTTCACCACAAAGGTTTATTCTGTCCCTTTGGGACAAAATAGCAACATATCTGGACAGCAGGCAGACAGCCTGCAGATAAACAAAATAAAACTTCAGCCTTTCAAATGAATCTTTTTTCCTCCCCCCCCTTTTTTTTTTTTTCCACAGAAGACTCTGGAGAAGGAAAGAGAGAAAGTGAACAGAAATGTCCACAGAGATAGGAACATGCGTGGGGAGAGGAGAAGTGAAAGAAAACAAATTAAACTGATGGATAGAATTTGTGTGTAATAGTACATTATTTATAAAGACAAGTTCAACTGAAAATCATTCCTGTCCAGGCAGGGAGAGAGGAAGGAGATGACTCTTTTTAGTCATTACTGCTGTCATCCCAATCCGAGAGCCAGAGGCACGGTCTGCAAACCAACCAAGGACTGTGGCCACATCCAACCATACTTCACAAGGAATATCTGTAGCTTACAGGTCAAGATTATGAAAGAAAGTAAAAATGTTTTCAAAAGTCTCACACGCACATTCAAAATCCCCATATGAGAGCATCATCAACAGCATCCTGACCATCAGAAATGGTGTGACCAGCAGGTATAGGGAGGTGATTGTGCCCCGAGGTGATTGTGCCCCTGTACTCAGCACTCGCGAGACTGCACTTTGAGTACTGTGTCCAGTTTTGGGCGCCACAGTATAAGAAGGACATTGAGGTGCTGGAACAGGTGCAGAGAAGGGCAACAAAGCTGGTGAGAGGTCCAGAGAATACGTTGTATGAGAAGCGCCTGAGGGAACTGGGATTGTTTAGCTTGGAGAAGAGGNTGAAGCTGGTGCTGGTCTCTTCTCCCAAGTAACTAATGACAGGACAAGAGGTAACGGCCTCAAGTTGTGCCAGGGGAGGTTTAGTTTGGATATCAGGAAGTTCTTTACTGAAAGAGTGGTTAGCCATTAGAACAGGCTGCCCAGGGAAGTGGAGGAGTCACCATCTCTGGGGGTGTTCAAAAAATGAGTAGATGTGATGCTTCAACACATCTTCCGGTGGTCAGGAAGATGCTGAACTAAAGTTGGACTTGATGATCCTAGAGGTCTTTTCCAACCTAAATAATTCTATGATTCTATGATCATCTAGAGCATAGCACTCGCTACATGAGCCTGCTCTAGAGAAGCACATTAAGAGCAACATTGAAGTATCAGGAAAGACTTTGTGACCTCTCCAGTGATCTTCCAGTACTAGTTTTCCAGGAATGGAACACACAAGGAAAGTTGTCAGCTAACAACTGAGGATTTTCCAAAGAGTCAAGCCCCAGGTTTTCCTTTACATTTTAGGCAGAGACAGGATGATTCCCTAAAGCTACTTGCCATGCCGAAAAAGGATAGCTCGCTTGAAGCCACATGAGCTGACAGTTTAGAAAAGCCTTGATTTCAAGCTGCAAAGGCCATTTTTCACTCTACTTTACAATATTTCCCTCTAAATTCACTTGAGCTAATACAGAATGTAAAGCTATCAGATATTTTGCTGAATTCCAGACGTGTTATAGCTGCCCTTTGTCTTCCCAATTTACACCCTTCCAATACAAAAATCACTTGCATTAGTCTGGCCCTGGGGTTTCTCTGTATACTTGCTATTGCTTATGGTTCTATTATCTCTGAGCTTTTTGGTGATTTTCCAAATATTCTATTATTTTGCTGAAGACAGAAAATAGACTGAAAAGATGGTTACTTACAGAATCACTTCTTTCCTGAAGGTCATTCACTTTTCTTAAAGCTTTCAGTATCTCCTCAGATCTTTTTTCAGATTGTTAGTATTACAGCAAAGTTAACTCTAAATATCCTAGCACACACATACGTGCAGCTGTTTGCTTGTGTGTAAGGCTGTGTAAGGTCAGTCCCTCCAGTCCTGAGAGGACCTGCTGATAAACTCCACTCTACACCACAGCACTGTCTTGTCTTTTTTTCCGTTTTAGCCAAAACCATTCTGCTACTGCTCCTGCCAACTTCCCGCTCCTCTCAAATCTCTTAGGGTCTGTGATTCCTGCAAAAATGGTTCATTTCTTGTGGTTACCTGCCAGCTCTGTTCTGAGCCTTTTATAGAGACTGCTTGATGATCCCAGCTGGGTCTGACTAGGGCTGGGTGGGTCCTGAAGGGCTAAAGCATTCTGGTACAGAATCTTGCCTGGCAGAGCTGAACTGCAACACTTCTTGTTGCAAGCCTCCCATAGCTGCCCTTTAACAAATATTTTACAGTTTGTCCCCTTAAAAAAAAAGTTTGAAAATGAAATCTTGTTGGAGGGAGAGCCAAATTCACAATCATTTTTGAGCCACTATTAATTTCTTTCCCATCCTCATTTACTAATGGACCTACTTTCTCCCTAGTGCTAGTTTTTCCTCTAATCTGTTGGTAAAAGCATTTCTTATTCTACTTTAACCCATTAATTCCATTCTGTTTCTCATTTGTCAAGCCATACCTAATCCCTCTGATAGTATGTTTTATCAGCTAGAAATTAATCTTGTTTCTTTCTATTATGCAGCATTATCTCAGCTGCCTCACTGAAATTGAAGCATAACAGATCTCCTGCACTTGCTTTTATAATTTAAGGCTCCAATTCAGCAAAGTAATGCCACCATGCTCACCTGAATTGTCTCACTGAGGTCAGGCACTGAAAGTTAGAGGGATAGTCTTAAGATTCTTGTTCAGCAAGGGGAGGTAGAAGCTCACCTGCTGCCTCTCTGTGGAAAAAAAGGATTATATAGAGGGACAAGGACAGAGGAAAACACTCTAAAGGGGAGTTTCCTCTGTATTCCTAATCAAGGGATGTAGTGCCTGTCCCCTACTCTATCCCTCTGCTGACAGAGAAAATAAAGGAATCTGCCCAAAAGCCCTGCTGATCCTGTAATGTCTGTTTGGATCCCAGAGGAATGGCATAAACTACAGAGGACTGGTATGAGGGCTACTTGCAGATGTGTGCTCCATCCTTCTGGCACTCCCGCTTGTAACTGCTGCTCCCAAAAGTCAACAAATACTCTGTGGCTTGAACAGGGCCCTCTCTCAGGAGGTGCTAATCCAGAAGATGCTCTTCACTGGTGGTAGGGAGGGAAGGGGCTGGGGAGGGGTGCATATGTCAATGATACTGAAAAATAGCCCCGCAGGAGGATTAATTATGTGATCTGGAGCAAAGAAAATTGAGCAAAAAGTGTTTGAAAATCTCTGCCACTCTGCTGTTCTCCCCCTGCCTCACTTTCTCATTTGGAAACTCTCTGAGATGCCTTGCTCTCTCTCTCTGGATGCTTTGATAAGGCCTTTTCTTGCTTCTTTCCTGCCCCAAGCAAGTATGATTTGATTTGGCTTCTCTTTCCCCCCCTCCCTGGTTTGAGGTGTGCACTGGTGGCTATCTGTTCAATTCCATCTCCCTGCTTGTTCATTTTCTATACAATTCCGTTACACACCCTCCCTTCAGCCAAATGGATTTTTTTTAATCTACCTTGTATTTTAAGTTGTCTTGATATTGTTAGCCTTTGGGCTTACGAGACTGTGTTTTTAATACTTTCCCATCCTCTCTATGCCCTGTCTCCAGCTCATACTAGAGGACAGCTTTGCATTCCTTTCTATCAACTCCATAATTGGTTTGCAGAAAGTTTTAGCATCCTTATTAGAGATATGTCAGAACCAATACCATGGGCCTGATTCCCCAGCAATAGAAAGTGAAGAACTACCAAGGCAATGAGAATCATTTATCACTTGCCAGGGCAGATTGAAGCCACTGCATCCCAAAACCTGTTTGAAATTACAGGGTTGGTCTCCCCTCTATAATGAACTGAGCTGAAAGTCCAGACAGTGGAAATGCTTCCAGATGCATACGTGGCTATTCAAGTTCTGGTTTACTATGGGCAACATTAAGTAGATCGGGATGTTCATTTTGATATGGCAGTACCTCCAGAAACCCACACAGTCCTGAAAAGTGGACTTTTGTGTTATGTGGACAGTGCTTGCCTGACCAAGTAAATTTCAACCCCTACTTTGAACCTATCATAGAACTTGCCCTTCTGCCACCTTTCTTACATCCAACTGACCACCAGCTCAGAGGCCCATCATCTAGAGTATTTATTTTTGGTTAAATCTCTTGCAAAAGAAAATTGCTGGCTGCTCCATGGTATGAGTGTCTCTGATGAAATTACTTTGCCAGCACTGTTTCTTACCCAATAAATGTTTCAGTAATAATAATAATAATAACCCCTGCTTTGATTCTAAAATACCTGAAAGCTTTTCCATTCTTTCCTAATGGTTTGTTCTGGCTTTTCTCAGTTTTGAACTTTTTTTTTTGTGCATTGTGTGTCACCACTATATAAAGTATCTCCTTTTTTGCCACACTTCAGTACTGAAAGTTCATTGTTTGTTGCAGGTGCAATTGTTATATTCATGTCACAATGACCTGTTTCTTTGCCTCATTTAACTCCAACAAACTCCATTTGGGGTAAGCCAGAGTACATAATGTCATTGTCCCAAAAATAGCACTTTAGTTTCTCAATAAATCCAAACCAAACTCTTTGTGTGGGTATGCGTACAGAGATTTACTTTGTCTATCAACTCCTGAAACACAGGTTGGGACCTGCCAGTGAAGCTGAGTGCCTTTCATTTTGATCCTTTCACACAAGTGAGAAGAGTCCAGCTTCCACCTCCACAGCTATTTTCGGCCTTTGGGGTCCTAATGAAAATAAAAGCTCTATGTGGCTTACTCTAGGTGAGTTAGTCTCACTGTGTTGATGCCCAGAGAGAAGTCAGTTAGATGTAGAAATATCTCTAGTCTTTACTACTTCTCAATCTTTTTCCCTTTTTTTTTTTTTAAAAAAAAAGACAAAAATAAGACAAGACTGTCTTGTTAAATATTCACAAAGTCTCCTAACATTTTGAGCCTCAGTTCTGTTTCTGTTTGGTACAGAGATCATTCTGAATTAAAATCTGTAGCAACGCTTGGATCTTTAATCCCTCAGTAATTCAAGCTCTCTGGATGTGAAAATTGACCCCATAATGTGTACCCTATTAGAGGAGGTCAGGTTAAATTTTGACATGTCTGTCTAGCTATGACTATGGCAGGCTATCAAAGCATTTTCAAAACATTTGCTAATGAATACTCAAAGACCACAGTGAAGCTGATCAGCATTATCTGAACCATCCAATCAATGAAAAGAAGCAGTAGTGATTTGACAAGGCTCACACAGTCAGTTGGTGGCACAGGTGGAAAGACAGCAAAGTAAGTATCCTGATATCTACCCACTCTCAGGTCAGTCTGCATAGGAAGGACTTAGCTGGGCAGTTTGCTTTATTCTGCTTGTTTCAAAAGATTAGAAGAAGCCCCAGCTCATTGCTTTAAAGGAGATCACAAAATTTTTTGCCCTGTGCCTTTTAGAACCTCAATGCCCCTCTGTTCATC
This sequence comes from Eurystomus gularis, assembly GCA_013400335.1. Taxonomy (NCBI): domain Eukaryota; kingdom Metazoa; phylum Chordata; class Aves; order Coraciiformes; family Coraciidae; genus Eurystomus; species Eurystomus gularis. The sequence goes on from VZZY01004287.1 coordinate 66,560, forward strand.
ATGCTGTAACTGAGATTATGCTTACAGGATAGCTTAAAAAGGAAACATGTTTCTAATGAGTCTCTTATTTTTTTTAAAAATAAACTCTTATTTTTTTGGCCTGGCCTTCCTTCTTAAAATATAGTGGGCCTGATTCACATGGGGATGTCAGGTCAGAATTTCTACACAAAGGAAAAAAATTGGCTCAGAAAAAAGAATTTGAATTACCTTTTTGATCCATCTTTATACAACCTAATTTTATTCTGCCCTGTTTTTTTTTTTCCTCTAATGTTGATCATATCTTCCTGTATTGCTATTCTAGTCACATGCATTATCCCATCCCATTTCTATAATGCCAACTAAGTCATCATTGTTTTCATGCATGAGAGCTACTTACTGTTCCTGCTTAGTCATTTCCAAGATTTCATGTGTTGAGACACTGAGGAAATAGTTTTGTCCATTTTCTCTCACATCCTTTAACCTCACTTTACTTTTTGGTTGCACTCTCTTTTTCTTAGTCCTAGATAAACAGAGACATAATCAGACCATACCTGCTGCTCATATTTGGGTACTTCTTCAACAGCAATGAATATGCTTTATGCCTGACTGCAGCCTAGTTCAGTCCCTATGAAACATATGGTTCAGTCTTTCCCACTGATGGCTCTCCAACATATCCTCTTCCATCAGCTGCCCCAGTATTCTCAGTAGGGATGGCAACAGGACATTCATATCCCATCCCCATCTCTGGCAACACCAGAACCCAGAAAGAGAAAGCAGCATGCAGCCCTACAAGTAGAATAATAGAATCATTTAGATTGGAAAAGACCTTTCAGATCATGAAGTCCAGTCACAAGTACCTTTAGACCGCTCCCCATTCTTCTGATTCACTCCTTTACTTTACTCTCCTGTGTGGTCTCTCCCCACAAGGCTTGACTCTAACAGGTTAGAGCCACTAAGGCTTTAAATTCTCTGTTCACATGTTCCCAAGAAAGTTAGTGAAGGAACTCAGTGGAGATAAAATAAAAGGACAAGCCCTGCCAACAAGCCCTCCAGAGACCATCCAACTTCTTCCCCAACCATACTGTAAGAATGCTCTTGATCCAAGGATGCTCCCTGCCTGGGATTTTTCCCAGTTTCAGCCACTGCCTTCTTGGAATTAGTGATTATTCTCCCCCACCATAAATATAACCTTTTGTCTCTGCTATATAGCTACTGCTATTTCCTGTGATTCCCTTGTGACTGTTTCAGTTTGTGTCTTGCAGTCATCCACCTTTCTGTAGTTCTCCTCCTTCATTCTACCCACCCATCAGCTCCTGCACCCACACTAAAAGGGATTGCATCTCCATGAAACTGGCAATTAGAATTTTTAATAGTACTAAAATAATTTAGTCCATACCACCGGTAATTTTATTAACAGTCAATATTTTCTACTCTAAATGACAGATTTATTACAGCACATTATTTTTATTATTGAGTGTAATCATATCCCCATGCTACTGAAATCCCCTGGGCATGCCCAATGCTCTGGCAGTAATAAATAACCAACGCACACAGAAAAACTTTGCTAAGGTGAATTTAAGGTTGCGGGCACATATCAGTGATTTGAGTGCATATTGCTTCTCAAGAACATTGAAGTTAACAAGTTGTTTGCAAGCAACAGCACAAAAAAAATCTCATTTCTCGCATATTTCTGTCCTATATCCCAGTCTTATGTCATGGAATTTTCCTCCAGCTATTCTCTTATCTCTCCTATGGACACACTTTACTTTTACTGTCTCTCTGTGTTTCCTTGTAGCAGCTAGCATAAGTTAGGCCTAGTTGACAATAAGGTTAGCACACAAACTTTAGCTTACCTTATAAGATAAGAGAATAACTTAGATTTAAGAATGGAAGGGTAACTTAAGCAAGAACATGTCAAGAACCACTCATCCAGATGGGCAGGTTCAGAGCAGCAGCAACAACAAAATCTGTATCTGACATCCCTACCAAAATCTATATCTGACAGGAGCTGGAGTCACTTGTGGAGAGAACTCAAGGGACACCACCACCTGATGCTGGGACTATGCATGGCACAGCTGGAGCTGCTACACAGACCCATCCAACTTTTCTTCTGTGTCATCTCTCCTGCTGAACAGAGAAGTTGTATAATTCATCAAAATGCATATATCTGTGATTAAAGTGTTCTGGTATCTAAGTCCATTTAGTCTCTGCAGTATCATTTAGTCCTAAATGGCAACAGCCCTGTCTCTCTGCATGTACACCTATGCAGCATCCCCATGGTCACCTAACCAGCGCTAGGACAAGAGGCAGCACATGCTGTGTTTGCTCTAAGCTATGCACATGCTCATCAGCCAGCTGACAGGCTACACTGGGGAAAGTCACACTTCAGCTCTCACCATCATCTTTTCTCCCAGTGAGGGCGCTCATTTAAGCCTGTCTCCCTAGCCCAGCCTTTAATTTTCTTGGTACTTATAGGAACTTTTTTTTCTTTTGAATCACCAATACTGTTAGGAAATTTGGTTGAAATCAATCAACTGATACCAGAGAAGAGCAAGCCTGACAGGTTGACATGTAGGCATACAGAATGATTGCCTCTCCCTTGCTTCTTTAAGAAGCCAGGATATAAAATAACCTGGAAATTTAAAAATTCCCATTATGTTTGAGTGGTTCACCTTAACTCCTGTTCTGCTCAAAATGCAGTCCTATGGAAAACCATTTCACCATTTCCCCTTTATTGAAGAATTTTAAAGCTATGCACCAGAGGGTACAGAACTATTTGTTATCTACTCCAAATAACCATGCTGCTTTGTTACCACATTAACCTTTGTTCTTTTTCAGGTACAAACTTAAATCTCACAATCAGGGAAGATGAGGTTTATCTGTGGAGGCAGGCGAATGCAGTATGCAGGAGCTCTCAGACAGCAGGGCATGAGGTGGAATTGTCAAACTTAACCTTGTAGGCTGCTAAATACCTTCTAGATCAGCTGCCTGACCTTGGCATCTGGCAAGGTCACAGCCTTACGCTGCACAAGGAAAGACTGCCTTCAGCATGCTGTGTGTGTAAATGAGGATTTGTGTGCTATGTATGACTCTAAATAAAGCAGTAAATATTCCTGCTTAAGCTTGGATTTTTCTGATTCTTCATAGTTACACAACGGACTAAAACTACTTGCAGCTAAGTTCAGCTGTGTTTTTCCTTATGCCAAGGCCTCTCTTCAGTGGAAAAGGGACAGGGATCTCAAATGATTTTTCTAAGACACTCAATCTTGTCTCTACAGATTCCTAACTCTTTATTTATACTGCTTTTCAAACTACTTGCATGTTACCTTCTCAAACCACATCAACAAGGCTGCAACAGGAGCTGAGCAAGAGATGGTATGTCTATTGCTGTGAAGAAAACTATTTTTCCTGCCTTCAGCCCAGTAAAAGTCAAAGCACTGATGTTACTAGCAAGAAGAAATTCCAAGGGATAGAAAGGAAAGAGGTTGTTTAACAGAAAAAAAGAAAGCCCAAAATATTTTCTTTGAAGCCAAGCTGCAGCATTTCTATCAAGTGCTGCACAGCTTCTGGGAATCAGGGCCACAGTTCTTCCCACTGGGTCACACTCCTTGGCTGCCTTACCTCTCCCATGATGCACAATAGCTTGTGAGAGCACACCCATCACATTGCTTCCTGCAGGACACTTCATGCTCTTCTAACATGCAATGCATTATAAAGTAGCATGGGAAAAAAACAAATCCAGCATCTTTCCCTTCACAGATCAATACAAATACATTCTTGAACTCCAGTTATTCCTGTGTTATTAAGCACTCATGCTGTTATAAGGTGAAATAAAGCAATTTTTAACTTATTTGTTAATAGGCTAGAATTTTAAAAATACTTAGTATTTTATAATATCTTCTATGAGTTCAGTGGGATTTGGGTGTCAAAGCAAATAGGGTCCTTTGAAGAGCTAAGGCATAAGGAGCTTTGAGATCCTTGAATGAAAGAAGCTATAAGTAGCACAAAGAATCATTGGCTACACAGGCAGGAATTGTCATTATCATCTTATTTTGTGATAGCAAAACCCTGTATAACAGTTCAACACATTAGGCATTAACAGAGAGATAAAATATTCCTTAAAATAGGAAGCTTCCTTTAGTAAGGCTCTAAAAATTGCTGAGCTGATGGAGAAATTCCTATCTTCTTAATGCTTTTTGTATTAGAACTTTGGCCCACTGGTATATTATTCCTCAGAGTGGAACTGGAAAAAAAGGTTCTGCAATAATGAGCGTTCAGCTGTATAGTGTCCGTGCTCAAAAGTACCGCATAATACACCAAAACACAGTCCATATGAAGAGCTTGCAGTTAGCTCTGGGGCTGGCTTGGGTACCGAGTCTCCCTCTCAACCCTCTGGTACCTCCTGCAAGCTTAGCAGAGTCCATGAAGCCAACAAAGAGCTGGGAGGAAAAGAAAGAAGTGTTACAAGACAGAAAGCAAGAGTAGGACATTTGAATTTCATAAGACAGGTTAACCCCGCAGGGCTGAGAGAAGCAAAAACAACTTATTCTGAATAAACATGATATGGAAATTGCAGAGATAGAATTGAGCGTGAATTTATCTAGGAAGCTACAGCTGAAGTTGGTGTGAGATGCCATCAGGAAAACATCGTGAAAGCTGAAGACAAAGTAAAGCAATCTTACCAGCCATGCCTGAACCCCAGACTTCCTGTTCCCAAAAGCCATACTTTTGATACGAGATGTAATGGGATAGCAATGCCCTGTCTCCAGAGGCAGCTCCCACTACAGCCCCTTTGGTCAGCCACTAGGCTGAAACAAGGTCCTCACGGAGCATATTATATGCTCTGTCTTTGCCATCTCCCAGATAAAGTCCCAGCATTGCTAGGGGAAATGCTAGTTGACATATTCTGAGACAGTGGCAGGGAACATGTTAAGTAACGGGGACTGTTGTGGGCCAGTGCTTGACTCTACATCCCAGCCTTCTCTCACTGGTTAGCAGGGATGTAGCGTTCTACTCACCAAGCCTAGGTACTTCATTCTCTCTCAAGAGCAGGAAGGCTAATAAGGGATAACACAGACGTAAAACATGGAAGCAAGTATACTCTACAATGAGGCTTCATGCCCTTGTCCCAGGCTGTACTCCTTCACATGACTGATGGTCCCAGGCAAAATAGAGTCAATTTACACCCATTCTGCATGTACAAAGGTATTTGACAGATGAGCTCCAAAGAGCCTAGCTGATGTGATTTAAGATGTTACCTCTCCCCAGCTGTCTGCCCTGTCCCTCTGCCAGAAGTTACTGCCCCAACAGCAGGTAAAGCAGAAGAAACATGGGCCTGCACCTTGAATGCTCTAGTTCAGGCTACTGTATTAGCATAAACTGCCAATGAAGGGTGGGTTTGTGCTAATACATCAGATGAAAGCTGCAGCCACTGGAGCACAGGCATATGTCTCTTTCTGCCAACTCTCCAGTCATCTCCAGTGAAGGAGCAGAAAGGACAGCTGAGGGTACTAAAGTCATGTGTGCTGCATACAGCTAGTCATATATATACAGTTCTGATGAACACACTCTTTACAAGTCCATTTTCCTAAAGCCTGGAAATCTGCAGATCCACTGACGCGAGAGTCCAGGCAATGACTATCAAGCATTGTAAGACAAGGAATCAGTGCTAAGGAGTGCACGTAAAATGGCACAGCTACTGGTCTGCATAGGGCAGAGAGAAAAGGGTGACTTCCATCACCTCCTCCACAGACCTCTGAAACCGCCTGGGAGAACACCAGCTTACAACCCTGGCTCAGCAGCATCAAGAAGGTTGATAAGTCATCACCTAACCAAAACTTCTTTAGAATTCCTTACAATGTACTGGAAAATTTCCAGGGGTGGAAAAGAAAAAGGCAGAAAAATCTGGTCAGCTCATTCTAATATCCATTTCTGCTATCAGTGTCAGTGACGCATGTTTATGCTAAATGTTTCTTTATCTCATACGGCATAGGACTTGCTTTTTACATGAAAATCATTTGTGCTTTGGAAAATCCTGTAATGCGCTGATTTGCTTTGCTTTCTGTTGTATGCTCTCACTTTGTTTGTTTTGTTCTTGTATCTCTTGCTTATGATCTCTCTGCATGCTGAAAATCCAGTACAAATATTTGGTAAAAAATAAGAAGCTCATTGCTGCTTTCAAGCAGAAAATTTGCCTCTGCTTCACAGGACATCTATTTTGGCTTGTATTTAATTTTTTTAATAATGCATGAATGTATATCTATAGATGAGATCTTTCCTTGCTTAGATTCTACAGTGGTGGGTGCTTTATAAAAGTCAATATAGATAGAATTGTTTATAATCCATTTATGGCACCCTTATCTTTGATCAGAAGATATATCAATTGTTCCTTTTCACGTGTGACAATCACAAAACTCCTTTTCACTACATAGATTTAAAAGCTTTATTTTTTTTTAATTTAAGGACCCCTGGATATATATATCTAATACGTATCTATATATATTGGATATATATGTTCAAGAACACCTGGGGCAGCCCTGAACTGGAGACCACAAAGAAAGAGCCATGAAACAGATAAGGTGACTAGCATATTCTCTCTAAACTGTTGTTCTAGCATAGATTTAACGTATAATGGACAGTGTTGTACAATGGAGACATAGAACTCTCCATGGGGTAGATTTATCCTCTTAGTCAGAGTCTGTGTAGGTGATTCACTCACCTCCTTACTTTTCCTTGCACCTTCAGCTAGAGCTGAAATGCTTTTGAATTGCCATGTTGACACCTGTTCCTCCCTGTGAAATCTCAGGTTGATTTTTTTTTTAAGAGTGATCTAATTTTGAGTGCCATACCAGATGCCACCATGAATTCACTGATTTTTGGCGTCTAAATTAAAGAGGCTGATGTGAATCTCAGACTGCCTAGGAGTCAGACCCGGGCTCCATCTACAGTCAAGGGGGAGAAACAGTCATCCCAGAAGAAAAATTTGGAGCACTGAGGCACATGACTCTTCCATGGACTACATCATAAGACAGACTTTGGTAGCCCTAGAAGAGACATAATACATTTGTTGATCATTTTTTTTTAACTTAGTTCCCACTAAGTCAGGCACATTTATGCCTTCCAATCATTTTAACAGTTGGCCTGAATGTAGCTATCACATGCCTCAGCCAGTGCAGCCAGAAATGGAAGGTATCTGGAAGGTATCTAGAAATAACAAGAGCCTTTGTTGAAAGTGTTGACATTGGTTGCAGTCTCTGAAACACATTTTAAGGCCTCGGTAGATGAAATGAGGAAGCCTCGACAGGCAGAGAATAGCTGCTCTTCCCATCTCTGTCTCGCCTTGAGGCTACTCATTGCAACAAATTTCATGTTTTTCTTAGATTTGCTTGGGTGACCGTTAAGTGATGGAAGGTCCTCTGTAATTTAGCCTTTCCTGGTAAGAATTCTGATGTTTCTGTATTAAACTTGGATATGCAAGAGGTCTGATGTTATACAAAGCAATTTTTTTTTTTTTTTGTGACAGAAGTCCTATGGCTTCACCAGTTTGGATTGGAAGTAGAGGACATTGAGGCCACCCTGGGGGTTTTCAGGCAGAACAACTGTGAAGCTAGAGCTAGAAATTTAATCACTGTTTATTGATGTGGTGATGTTGGGTGTATTGATGGATTTTATTGCTAAGCAGTGCATTCTCCCCATATTTTTCCCCCTTGAGCAGATCAACTACAGGTTCCAAAATACTGTCCAGCAGAGACATGCATGTCATACTGTTTTCATTTTGCTTGCCTCCCACATAAAAGAACAGCTGTGAATGTCAGCTGAGGCTGATTTCTCCTCCACAATGGCCTATCATTTTTGTAAAAATAAATAAATAAGTGGCAATCATTCATTTTTTTCATGGATATAAACACTTTGGGTCAAACTCAAAGTGACTGAAATGATATTGCATTTTACCTCTGGTTGATAAGTAGTTGTAATTTACAGGCCAATAGAACTGGGTAGATAGAAAAGCAACTACCAAGTAGAATTAAGATAAAGAACCTCCCACTCTCACTTTGTCTTATACCTTTCACTGAGCTGCCTTTGTTTCTGCATCATTTATTTCCTGACTGTACACTCCTGTAAGTTACACTAAGTTGCTGCCAGGTAACATACAGCATCATTTATATCACCTTTGAGCAATGCCCAATTACAGCACAAGATGCTGGAGTCACTGGTTCAGTCCCAAACACACAATCAAAGCAACTTCTGCAGTGAAAGCAAGCACAAGATTAAATCTTCCTACAAAGCTACAGAAATTAAAAGCACAATTGCTGGGTAAAGTGCCACCCATATATAGCTCTCCCTTAATAATAAAGGCTGATTGTCAGAGGATAGGCTGTAAACATTTAATGGTATCTTTCACCCTTATTCTCTGCACAGGAGTCTTAGACCTCCCCAGGATATCTCCAGCCGATCTGATACTTCAACTTGGTACAGTCTTGTGCAGTTGCTACAACAGGACTCCAAAATAGTACAGCTTGCATCAGAGGGATGCGTTATTTTCCAGTCCAGAGATAACCTGATTAGTAACTGCTCAAGCATCTCTGCACTGCTCTATTGCACATTACAGAGGAGCTCCGAAAGATCCGGTTATACTAGGTTTGAATAGCAAGGATTTTCTAAAAATGCATGATATGTTCCAGGGACCATTGTTTGGATCTTATCCCTCCTCCCAGCATTCATTTAAGAGTGGCTTTAGGTGAGTCCCTTCGCATTTTTATGCCTCCGTTGGCCCCCATAGCATGACAGTACCATAGAACCTGACGAAGGCAAGTACTTTGGGGCCATGTCTGTACCAGAACTTGAAGCCATGCATGTAGTTGCTATATAGCAGTCACTATTGGATATATGTATTCTTTGGAATTGCTACTGAGGTCTTTTCAACTGAAAATTAGTATTTTTAATACAAGAAAAAAATAGGAAAAGCTTGCAAGTATATGTATCCCAAAAAACATGTTGGCAGTGGCAGCAGTACATTAGCATATGTAAGGCTCTTTGGGGTTTATGAATTCTGGAAGGATAAGACTAAACCCTCTTGCATTAACACCTGCTGCAATAGTTTTCACCTTCCTTCCTATTGGAGGCTTGGAAAATTAATTGTCATTTGTAAAAAGCCCATTAAAGACACGGAGCTCCTCATTCACACTGGTGCTGAGAATTAACAACTGCTTTTTCACTGGAAGCCTGGAGACCACATGTATTCTTAGTCGCTATATCCTTCACCTTAACAGACCTCAGTCTAGGGACACTTCTTTAGGACTTACTCATAACACACAAATAGTGGAACAACATTAAGGGCTATGTCCAATGTCTGTATAACACTTCCCAATTTCCAGACGAGCGGTTTTCAAACTGTGGTCTGCAGACCTCTAGGGCCTTGGTTTATTTCTGTTTCTGATGCACATTGCAAGGATCTGCACATGGGCATTTCCTAGAGGTGCCTGCACATCCCTTAAAAAATAAGGGACCAGCAAATGGAGAGGTAGGGGAAATCTGTACATAAAAAGCATTTTTTTGAGGCTAAATGCATCCATGATGAGAGTGGAGAGGAAAAGCTCCATGTGACTGCAGGCACTCCCATATACAAGGTATTGCTATCAGCAAGGGCTAAGACCCCATCAGCCTCCTCCTTCCCCTTTCCTCCTGTAAATCCACAACTGATTAAAAACATTAATTAACTGTCAAACCCTCCCCCGCTCTCCGTCAATTAAATCTGTTTTATGTCCATTTTATCTATCCATCCAGATGCTTTAATTAGTCTCCATGATTGCAATTCATCAGCACTTCCTAAGAGTAAAACACATCAGCAGCCTTCTCCCTCTCCCTCTGCACAATTTAGACAACACCTCACCTAATGGGGCTCTGAGCCCAACTCATGTTTTGGGCTCAACTACAATGCAAATAATAAATGATTAGTACAAATAGAGCTGTTTTTCCATTCCCAGCTAAAAAGTTAATACTGTGTCTTCATAATCCACAATACAATGATTTAGTAGTGCTATTTGTGTCTCTTGATTCCCTAATGTAATGACTTAGTACCACAGGGATATGCACATTATCTCCTGTTTGTAAGTTTTTAGCAGTTTTATAAATACAGTATGGCCTTACTGTGCAACCTCATGATCTCTCTGAACCCAAAAAAATTTTAAAATTAATAATAAATGATAAAACTTGGGGAAAAAATGAATCAGGCTTCATTAAATGATAAAATCCATCAGGAGCCGAGGGCAAGGACAGGGGCAGGGACTCAGTTAATTTGTGAAAGTAACGTAATTTTGAATTGTTGGAAAGATAAACCAGTGGCAATTTGTAATACAGTCTTAGTTTGAAGGTCATCCCAATGAGAAAAGGCCAAGTAGCTATCTGATCTTCTTCAGAAGAGAGAGTGAGAGCGCATGCGTACTCTGTTAGGTTGGCAAAATTCAAAGACTTATGTAATCTTGAGTTGTAACGATTAAGAAATCAAAGAGTTCAAATAGCTGAGCTGACATCATTCGTACTGCAAGAGAAGACCTCCATGCACATCTTCCAGCTGTAAAGAAATTTAGGCAGCCCCTTGCCATCCCACACCTTGCTTTGCGCTCTGCATAGAGAGTGGCCATATTGCAACTTCAAGCTCAAGATTAATTCCACAGCAGAAAGACATTTTTACCATAAAAGCTCCCCTGGTAACCTCACCTCTACCCCATGCCTCCATGATGATGCATTACAGTGGTTGACCATTTATATCCCGCTTATCATTGTGCTGTCAGAATCCGACACTGGACCATTAAGTGTTAGTATGGGCTTCCTACATTACCCAGATATTTGAATTTCAGGCAATATTATCTGTGGTGAGGGGACTTGACTATGCTTTCTTCTACCACCTGATACAAGCAAATACCATCAAGTTCAATGCATGAGGACATGCTAGAAAATACTTAGAAAGATATGCAAGCTCAAGAGAGACTGCAGAGGAAGGTGAATTAACAAGTCTCCTCAGTAGACCTCCATGGCAGATGCATGACTATTGTATAAAGTTGCATCTCATTTCCAGTGTAATTTTTAACTTGAATATGCAGCTATTAGCATTTCTTAGGACTTTGCCTCTTAGAGGGGCCCACACTCTGAGGCAGTAGAACGACATGAAAAAGTGGAAATAGGTATAGCAGTAAGGAGAAAAATTAAAATACCCTTGTTTTGAGCTAGTGTGATGTTGGCATGCTAAATCCTCTCCTTTTCTAACTGTTTGGTATTCCTCATCTCAGGGGAGCAGGAGCTTTATATTCCTTCGCCAAAATCTTTAAAAACAGTATAGTCTTCTGTCAGAAAATTGTGATCTGACAGGTCTGTCATCTGAGCTGTGTAGTGTCTGCATGAATATATTGACTGGATAAAAAGAATCACTCAGTGTTATCAAAACACCTTTGAGTGTAAATACATATTTCACCGAGTATTTCAGATATCTTTAAAATATTTATGTTGCAATTAAACAAAAAATGTTTAACGTGTGTTTCACAAATTAAGCCAGTAATCCAGCTGGGGCTTTCATCACAATTTGTCAATATAAAATTTTGAAATGTCAAAACCGCCTTCAGGACAAAATTTCCATTTCTGTTGCCAGCTGTCATTATGTCCCTCAAAAGCTGCAGACCATACTGCTCTGATCTCTCCAGGTCATGAGTTTTTGATTGTTACTTGCTAGCTGTTATTCCCACTTTCACATGGGAAGGAAGAACTCACTCAAAATCATTGCATGCTAAAGACAAACTTTCTTCAGCTGGGTCTGTGTCCACACATTTTATGTGGGCTAAAGCTTGGGAGTAAGAAGTTACCAAGGCCAATAACTCATCCACCGCCACAATTTATTGTTATCTCTTATCTTCAGACAGACACATGAATAATCACTCCCTAACTATTTAGGCCACCTATCAGTTTTGTCTAGAAGTGCAGCTGTGCCAACAGAGGATGGTAACTTCTGGTGATGAGCCGCTGAGATCAGTAACCTTCATCTAAGACTGACTGCTGCTTTGATTTAACTCTTCAGTTGCAGGTAAGCTCTAGGTTGATGCTTGGCCTGGAGTATGTAAAGAAATGTAAACACATGCAGATTGCACTCAATACGCACTGAGCTCTTCACACAAACCAAGGTTTTCCAATAATGAAAAAGCTGTATTTGAAAACCCACGAAATAGTAATTACATCAAAATATAGCTAAGTATAACCACCTTACAAACATCTATCACATCTGAACACAGACCAGACATCTTCCTGACAGTTTTCACATGCTTATTCCTTAGAGATCCATGAGATATATTTACAGTTTCCATTAAAATAAACAAGCAAGAGACTTATGTTAATTCACCATACAGGGGTCCTCTGTCTCAGGAAATTTTGTAGGGATTTGCAGGCTAGAAGAGATTGAAAACCCCTGTTCTCTATCAGCTCTCCAAGAATCTATGTGGTGCTGATACTAAATGCCCCCATGTATTATTTGCATACTCTGCAGATGTTTGCATGCTGTGATTATGTAGAATAACAGTGCCTTGAATCTGTAAAACACTGGTCTTATTTATATACAATGCCATACTTGGTATTTTATATCTTCTCATAAGCCATCTTTATATATTGCATTGGTGGGAAACTATCGAAACAGCTTTGAAAACTGCAAACACTCAATCACAGGTCAATTTTTCTGCCAATTCACTTTCATGTTTATCTAGGGAGGGAATCTTGGCTTTGGTGGTGTCAGAGTAAATTTCCTCACTGACTTGAGTGGTCCCTGAATTTCAGTCAGTGTGTTATAGTATTTTTATTGCATCTCAGGCAAACTAATTTCTAGCCATTCCTTTTGGAAACTATTTAATAGCTCAATGAACTTCACCATAAGGGTTTTCTCATTTTTATTTCTTCCCATCACTGCCAGCCCTGCCCAATACACATTAACTAATTCCTTCTCCACTTGGTGTTTACACACTTCAAATATTCATAGAGGGCTACATTTCTCCACATTCCTATCACTGCCAGATACATTAACTTTCCTTTTTGCCAAGTTGAACCTTCATTTGCTTTCGTACCAAGTCTCTAATCTCTCTAGGTATCTTTGTATTATTACTATTTAATTCCTGTTAAGTACTGACAGTATGCCAGGTGCCTTCAGTTTGCCAGATGCTGTACAGAGTGGAAAGGCACTGTTCTCCTCCTGTGGAGCAGTCTAAAAGGCAAAGCGAAGATGGGACAAAGCGTTGTCACAGCTCAGAGCATGTTTAGGCTTAGAATATGGGTGAAGCTGTAAAACTAGGTTGAGGAATGAAAATAGGCAGGCCCCTTCTGCAGTCCTGGTAAAAGAAAAAGTGGGTTTCCTGATAGCATTGGAAGGAGAAGTTGTGCTAATTTTGTGGGATTTTTAAAGCAATGAGGTGGCATGAGGCTGAGAGGATGGATTTGGGGAGGAGGACAACATGCAGAACAAAAAAAACAGTGCAGGAGCCAAACCAGCACCTGCTTAGATGACCATAGCTCCAGCAAATGGAATGGTGGCATACATGAGGAGAGTAGTCTAGGTCCCTTCCTCAGGAGTGTAAGCACTAAAATAAAACTTAGAACCACCACCACAAAGGCAGGAGATAATGAAGGGGTGATCAAGTGGACAGCCAGCCTGAAAACATATGAGAAAAAAAAAGGCAAAGACAAAAGCAGTGTCAAAGATGAGACTGTGGGAAGCAAATGCAGCTCAAAAGCTGCCAACACTGGGGATAGCAGCTTTACTGTCCTACCCTGCACCCTGGCTGCAGTTCTACCTGCCTTGCTAGCATCTGTGTATAAGAGATATGGATGTGCTATTTAGTCTTTCTTCTAGCTATAGCCATAGTCCACTTTGGAAGAGCGGACATCTTTTTCTTTTCCCTACTACATATATATATGGTCTACCCAGGAAGCTCTTCTTCTCATATCCCTCAAATCTCAGAAACAAGATAAGGTTTTACAGCAAGACTCTTTTTTCAAAGCTATCAACATTAAGAGATCTTGTCTCTTTAGTCACAAGAAAGTACACTAAAGAGAACTGGAAGTCTTCCTACTGAGAACAGACTAGAGGCTCCTCCAGCCTGCGTTCCAAAGTCTGAGAAGGAATAGCTAAAGGCAAAGCTGGGGACCAAAGTGACTCCCTTCAATGAGGCCAAATTGTTGCAGTGGTTCCTAAGAGTACCAAAGATTCACTCTGTTACCAGAAAAAGGTCTGCATTGTTTCCAACCCACAAACACACACAGAAGTAATAGGCACACATTACTTGTTACAGTGGTTCTCATACCTGCTTTTTAGGCAAGCTGGTCCTGTCCCCCCAGACCTCTACCCCAAAACAGTTTCAGATGAGAGAGTTGGGGTTGTTCAGCCTGGAGAAGAGAAGGCTCCAGAGCGATCTTATAGCAACCTTCTAATACCTGAAAGGGGCCTATAGGAAGGTGGGGGAGGATCTGTTCACAAGGATTTGTAGCAATAGAAAAAGGGGTAATGGTTTTAAGGTAGAAAAGGCTAGATTTAGGTTGGACATTAGGAAAAAGTTCTTAATATAAGGGTAGTTGATCACTGGAACAAGTTGCTGAGGGAGGTGGTGGAGGCCCCATCCCTGGAGACATTTAAGGTCAAGCTTGATGGGGCTCTAAGCAACCTGACCTAGTTAAAGATGTCCCTGCTTATTGTAGGGGGGTTGGACTAGATGACCTTCAGAGGTCCCTACAAACCCAATTCTATGTTTTTTCCAGCTTTAGTAACGAGATCCGGAAAGCTGGCAGCCAGCAGTCCTTGTAAGTGCCCTTCATACACATAGATGCACATTCTCCAGACAAGTAAGCTTCCCAACAATGCTTCAGGCTCCTCAGTTCCGTGATTATCCACTACATCTCTTAACTTACTCTCCCATTCCTGGTGGGAAAGGGTTCTGAGCATATGCCATGATCTTCAATCCTCCCTCCCACATCTTCTGCTGCTTCATCATAGAAGTGATGTGACAGAGACAATCCAAAGCAGGTCCTACCAGCGAAGGGAGTGATACATGAAACACTACAGTTATACTCATTCAAGCCTTTAAGCAGCGCCTGAGCTACTAAAAGCCACTTTAAGGCTTCTCCATACACACAAATACAAAGAGCACTGGCCCTCAAGGAAATGGAATAATACATACAGTACAGCACAGATGGGGAAAAGAATTAGCACTCAAGTTCAGAGCAGAAGCATCCCCGACTCTGTGAAAGCTAGAGAAATAGCCACTGCCATTCTATTTCTCACAGAAACAGCACTTTCTGCAGAGAGCACCCTGCTCCTCTTAGGCATCCCTATTCCTTCCTTCCCAGAAACCTACAGGCAAGGAGATAAACTGCTTGTAAATAGCAGTTTCACACCAATTAGTTCCATGCACTGCAAAGAGCATTGCAGACTTGGTGTGGTGTTTCCAAGGGCTTGTTATTTTAGAGTACTACATATATATTTCCATATAATTGATCTGTTCTACTTTAAAGAGGCCATCAGGAAGATATATGGGCAATTTATTGTAGAGGTAAGAGAAGGAAGGGCAATGGAAGTTAACCTCAGATTAGCTGTGTTTACACAACAGTGTTTTACACTGTGGGTTCTTGAAATGAGACCAGAGCCCACACTGATCTCCCCTGCCTCCCCAGCACCCTGCTTTTCCCTGGAAGAGAAGGCAGGCACAGCAGTAAGAAGTCACGAGAGCCAACCTCACAGTCATGACAGTACCATGATAAGCACAGAGACTACTCTTCCTGCATAGCATGGATTGCTACCATTTGGGCACAGGTTTCTAATGTTGGATGTCAGGGCTCAAGGATAAATGCCTGAAGACACAACCACATGGATATGGCCTAAATCAGGTACCATTTGGCTATAACAACTTGGCATACCTGACCAACAAAGCAGCTGGCAAACATACAGAGTACTGGAGTATCTCAGAAATGCCAAGGTCCATGGCCTCAGAAATCTCTTCCACACCCTGAAGATAACATACCATGACAAGAGAAGAGGCAGGCCACAGAACTATGACTGTCATTATTTGTTATCCAAATACAAACATTAATGGCAACCGGGGCTGCTTTGACCTCCTGCAGAGCACAAGGCATAGCCTCCACCAACAGTTCCTGCATCACACTTATAGCTTCTGGCTCTCACCCTGCAGCCTGCGTAGAAGACTGCCAGGACTGGACTGAAGACAAGTGCTGGTGAATTCCCCTGCTTCTGACAGGGCTCTTCCAACAGCTCATTATTCTACTGCACATTATTTCCACTTCTGGCTTGTCTAGCTTCCATCTCCAGTTCTTGGATCTCTTTATAACTTTGAGTACTAGATTAGAGAGCTGTCTTAGATCAGACAAATTCTTCTGCCATTGGCTTTATTCCACGATCAAGATCCATCACTTGGATAAGCTAAATAGAAATATCAATGCCTTCTCTGTAGATGAGAATATTTGCAACCCTAAATCTTTCTTGTAGTTCACATCAAAAGCTGAAAATGGCAGTGTGGACTCTGAAACTGAAACAAGACCTGGAATGAGCACACCAATATATATCTACTTAATCTATTTTACTGAGGACTTTGCAGCAAGGAGCTATATACCACATTCAGCTCTGATAGGCCAGCCAGGAAACCTATGCAAGCATCACACCTTGGAACACAGAATGAGATACTGAAAACCCAGTAAGAAATAGATTTCTCCAGAGAATGTGGGGAATATATTGAGGATGTAGTGGGTTAGTAATTTAGTAAAGCCCCAGCGGGGCTCCGCAGTAGCCGCTGCGTGGCCACGCTGCTGCTCCGCGCCCCCTCTCCCCTGCCACGGGCTGCAGACAGAGAGAGGGAAAAAAAAAAAGTTTTAAAATGCCTTTTTGAGTTGAGATAAGGAAGGTTTAATACAGAAACACGTAATAAGCAATTGCAGTGACAAAAAAACCAGTAACAACAGTGAAAAAGAAGCAATACACAGAAAAAGTCAATACCCGGGACAAAGGGACGAGCTGAACACACATGTGTGCGCCGAACCACCCAAACCCGGAACTGACCCCCTGGAACCAGAACTGGCCCTGGGGCATGATGTCAGCATGGTATAGAATAACCTGGCTTCACCAAAATTAACGCTGTCCTGGCCGAACCAGGACAGGGGATCATAGAATGGTTTGGGTTGGAAGGGACATCAAAGATCACCTAGTTCCACACTCCCTGCCATGGCAGGGACACCTCCCATTAGACCAAGGGCTAATTGGCTCAAGGCCCCATCCAACCTGGCTTTAAACACTTCCAGGGATGGAGCATCCACAACCCCCCTGGGCAACCTGTTCTGGTGTCTCACCACCCCCATAGTAAAGAATTTCCCTCTAATTTCCAATCCAAATCCACCCTCTTCCAGTTAGAAATCAGTACCCCTTGGTGAGGGACACACAATTGGCTTATAGTCAGGATCCAGACAGGATTTTTCCATTTGAAGGGTTCTACAACAGTTCTGCTGTAACCCAGCTCCCTGCAATCACTAGCACCATAAAGGGACCACTGTACTGCCAGAGCACCAAGGTCAATATCTGCAAGCATGGCTATCTGTCCACTGAGATCAAATGCCTCTCAAAACAGAAGGCATGGCACAAGCCTTCTACTTCTCTCCCACTCTGATGTCCCTAGTATTCATGTTCAGCTCATTAATACCAGAACCCCAAAGTCATTTACCAAATCAGTCTAGCACAAGAGACAGTTCCCCCAGCCAATGTCTGCCTCAGCCTCTACTTTGTGATGCCTGACTTTGCAGGATTAATACACATCTTATTCACTAATGCTTACACATTGCTCCATAGAATTGGCCTCACCCTGCCGTTATTTAGCATGCACCCTCTGTTACGTGTAAACTTTATAAGCAGTGATTTTATAATCTCTTCCCCACAGACATGTTTTGTTATTGTAACATGTGAACTTTTCCACTTTTTTAGGGGATGGGGAGAACGTCTGCTAGTTTTAGAATAAAATAGAAGCTTGATGAATAGACCTTATAGGAAAGTATTAAAAGCACATGAGTGTGACAAGAAAGAAGACAAACCTGCCAGTGAGGGAACAAGTTGAAAGAAGTGATCACTGAGGACAGATCAAGGGAAGAAGCTGTAAAAGCAAACCAAATAAGAAACATAAGCAGGAGCCATGAGACGTGGAGCCTTGAGAATAGAAGCTGATTTTGATGCACAGCGCCACGGAGAGGTACTGAAGTGGCTTAAGGAGGCAACTATATAATTAAGACATGTCCAAGCACCTTCTCAAAGACGTCATGACTCTTAGTCAGGGTGAGACAACAGAACAGCAAGGCAACAGCACAGGGGCTATCAGCTTGTTGATTCGCTCCCCTGCTAGTATCTAGAGCTTCTATATCATGCTGGAAAACTTCAAAAGCAAAAGAGCAAGGGCAGAGATGTGATCTTTTTTCCACCCTTTTAAAGTTATTCTGCTGTAGGATTTTGGTGAAAAGTTCGGTGGAAAGCTAAGTCAAGGATCCACACAGATAAAGCAGAAGAAATACATCCATTGGATAGGAGCTATTTAAATATTTGATGGCTAATATATTAAATGTTAATTGAATACTACAATGATTTTCTCCCCTGGACAGCACACAATTAACATTTAATTTGCTATAAAATATTTAAAGTTATGAAATATCTGAGGGCAACTTAAATGTCTCTTCCACCAAATTGTCTTGGGACAATGTGTTAAGGGGACAAAAGGTCACGTTAGCAGTTCAAGTCCCTCCAATGATCTGTACAAGAGACATGGGAAAAGGTTTTAGAGCTGACACAGTTCAAGTATATAGTCAGAGAACACGAGGGAACGCATACCAATATTTGATCCTGTCCCATCCAAGTTAAGTGAAATCCCAAGTTCTCAAGACTACAAAGCACTTAGTGTGAAAAGTGCTGTGGTGACTATCCATTCCTTCAAGATAAGCAAATGCTGTGCACTTAGACAGAGTATATATCTTAATGTTATTTGTTTCAGAGATGCCAGTGAGGAATTGGAGTCTTAACTGCTCTGTGCTCATTCGCTCCAAGGTATATTGACAAGAATAAGATTCAGATGACACAGAGCTGCTACTTTGACTGTCCCCAATGATTCACTAAGCATCAGGGATGGTAATCAGCTTGGGATGTTAAAATTAAGCCAGTTATTTAGGACCTGAACACAAATCTATCTCATTTGCTGTAGCAGAGTTGAACATCCTAGCACTTCAGAAACTTACTCTAGTGCTTGTTTAGCAAGAGGAGTAGGAAACCTTTGCTAAGGCTTGTATGTGGAAAGGGACCTTTTAATTAGTTCAGCAGTGAATCCTCCAGCAACTTTAGGAACGTTCTGCCTTAGTAAAGCTCAAAGAGCAGGAAAAAAAAAGAAAATCAGAGTTTCACTGTGTATCATTCAGGAGACAAAGGGAATTCATATACAAGCAAACCAAACCTGTTTTGCAGGTACCTTTAATTAAAGAAGTGACTCCTGTTGCTAAGAAATCCTGAAAATCCCCAGAGGTACAGAAGGTTCACCTACTCAACTCCACGTTGTTTGGCCTTGACTTACCTTAGCTTTTTAAAGCTGAGTACATGCTTTGTAAATCTCACTCCTTAATGCAGCTTCCTTTCAATTCCTAACTTTCCTGGGCTCAAGACCTTTCATTGACTGTTTTCTAAAAATCTGCTAAACAAACTCTAAGCCTTGGGCTTGTAACAATGGATTATTTCTACCTGGAAGACTTTCAGCTTCCAGAAGCTCCTCTCATTTCCCGCTTAGAAAAGTTTGACTAATGTGTGGAGAAAGAAAACATGTTCAGTTCATGAGTATGTGGAAAATGGCTGAGGAAAAAAAAAAATCCAGATCTTTATCAGATGGAGGTCTCTGGCCTTCATGGTACACAATGGCTCACTCCTTCCATCATATTCCTTTGATAAGAACCATATTGTCATCAGCTGCCAGAGTGAATCACCATCACTTCATGCACAAGTATACAGCATCGCAGGAAAACCACATTCGACAAACTGCAAGGCTTGTCTGTGGGAACTGACCAAGAGCTTGCACCAAGGATTTCTCTGGGCCAAAGATGGTGATCCTGGGCCCTGCCTGTAAGACAGAAGGGAAGCCTTCTGCCTGCTGAGCTGTCTTTCTGCCTCTGTGTGGCAGACAAAAAGAGGGTTATAAGAATACACAGAGAAGGCAAAGGTGCCTATACACTCAGAGGATCACAGGACATAATCACAAACAATAAAATACTGTACATCTGAGGTCATGACAGACTGCTGCAAAAAATGAGTCTGGCAGCCTGCTTAGTGTCACCAATACAGAAACTACACATACAAACAATTCCAGGGAGCTGGATAGGTGAACAAATGAAAAGATATGTTCAAGTCAATGCTGACTCATAGATTCAAAGAGACTTTTGATTTCACACACCTGATAGCTCAGCATGTTGGAATCCAGCATTTCAGTCTGACCTCTTGGAAAAAAAAAGGTCTTTTTTCTCCATCTTGCCCCTTCTTGCTCCATGAACCTAGTGCTGTGGGAGGCCTTGGAGGATTATTCTGGATTTTTTTTCCTTCATCCCAGTTTCAGCTGGGATAGTGAATTTTCTTCCTAGTAGCTGGTGCACTGCTGTGTTTTGGATTTAGTGTGAGAATAACATTGGTAACACACTGATGTTTTAGGATAAGCACTACTTAACAACAGCTAAGCCAGGGAGTTTTCAGTTTCCCATGCTCTGCCAGCATGCAGGTGCACAAGAAGCTGGGAGGGAGCATGGCCAGGACAGAGCTGATCCAAACTACCAAAGGGATATTCCATACCATAGACATCAGGCTCAGTGTATAACCTGGGAAGAGTTGGCTAGAGCAGCTGATCACTGCTCAGGCATTGGTCAGCAGGTGGTGAATAGTTGCAATGTGCATCACTCGCTTGACTTTTCTTGGGTTTTATTTCTCTCTTTGTTATCTTCCTTTTCATTAAAATTGTTATATTTTATTTCAGTTATTAAACTGATCTTATCTCAGCCCACAAGTTTTACTTTTTTCCTCACTCTCCTGCCCATCCCACTGAGAGGTGCTGTAGCACATGAATGATAGGCATGAGCAAGCATAAATGTGGAGAATATGGGACATGATCTAGTGAGGTTCTTTTGCTCATCCTGTTTGCCAGCCAGAGCTTTGATCACACCTTGGGCTTCTTCTACCACCATGTCAAATTGCCCTTTCTTGTTTCACTCTGTTCTCAGCCAAAAAACAGATTTGCCCAAGCAGGACCTCTTCTCCTGGTATCGTGGCTGCCACTTACCTAGCCAGTGGGTCTAGCTTTGTGGCAGGTTTCCGTAACACCATAGTATATTACTGTCATACCTAATTACCATTCTCTGAGGAGTGAGCCCATTAACAAGCTGCACTGAAAACAGATCTGCATACTAATTAGGGAGCTGCCTTGGAGGATATTAATTAGGGGTGACACTTTCAGGGCAAGTTCTACTTTCCGTCTTTGTGCCCCATTTGAGACATTGCTGGGAAGTGTGAGCACAATACAAATAGAGACAGGACAGTGCATTATGGGGACAGCCTGTTGCTGCAGCAGAAGAGCAGAAAAGTTATAGCCATAATCCTTTTAGGGCTTGCTACTGTCTCAGGGAAAATACTAGAAATCCCCTAAACATTTTCCTCTACTATTCTTTTGACCTAGAAAGGAAAGACATTAGGAAACTTGGTTTTTTGTCTCCACAGAGATAATCCTCCTGCTCCTAAGACAAAGGTCTCCTCAAGTCTAGCAGCCTTGGCAAATGGCTGGGGCACATGCAAGAGAATCAAGTACTCAGTTTTTGATACAGCTCTGACAGTGACAAATACTTGTTCCTTGAGTTCTCACTTCCCTTCATCACCTTTAGCCTCATACAGCACCTTCCTCACACAGACGTAAGCCCTGTCTTTTTTCACAGCCATTGGATTCCATTCCCTTCCACAGCACCACCCTGAACCTACAGCAAGCCTGAAAAGCCAGCAGAAGAGCAGGTTTGCAACTTACACCAGAATCTAGAGAGAGGTTTCACAGCACTCTGTAGACTGCTGAGTTTTATTGTTAAGACTGGATGTGGAAAACAAGTAGGAGCAAGAACTACACATCAGTGAAAAACCTGTTTAAAAGTGGACACCACTCATTTCTTCACCACACAGCTTCATATTTTGTGCTTGTATACAGTTCATACATCTGTCAACACATCACTGTACAAATAATTGCACCTCCTACTAAATTACTGCCACCTCACTTACCATAGTCTCAATGCAACCTCTGCCATTAGTTTCCAGGCATCTCACAAAATGAGGAAATAAGCAAAACAACTGCTAGACTGGGTCATGTCTGCAGACTTTGCAGTGCAGTGTCCTGACTTCCACTGTGATCAGCATAAGAAGCTGCAGAAGAGCAATCATGCAATTAACAGCCTGCCAATAGGGAAAGTTTCCTCCTTAATGCCATCAGTCACCAAGTAGATACCCTCAAGCATGAAGGTTTGCAGCCCTTCTGCATTTTCAACCTAATGTAATTGTGTATGTTCTCAGTCACTATTTGAGCACACCCTCTCCTTCTGAATTCTGCTGAGCTTCTGACCCTAAAGCTATCACATGGCAGTGAGTTCCACAGGTTAGAGGCACTGTAAAAATGTATCCGTTTTTCCTTCTTAGAAGGGAATGCAGATTAGGCAACACATATTTTCTGCACATTTTAAATGCTTACATATACACTTCATTTCAGCTTTGTTCTTTAAGAGGTCAAAGTCTAGCTCCTGATTTGTAAGACAGCTATTGGCACCAGAGACAGTAGAAACAGGTGAATAAAGAAGAAAGCCTGGCATTTCTTTTCCACATGGGAAAAAAATGGAAATCTGCCTGTCACTTCCTTTTAGTGATCACTTTCTTTGAATCTCTTGATTCCATAGCAGAAGCAATAATGCACAGATAACTTTTTTGGGTCTGCAGCTACTGAGGAAGCCAACAAAACACTCCCCTTTTTCCACTAGGCCAAGGTCATTCACCTGAGATTAGGACACAGCTACCCCACAGGGGAGGACAAGCCAGAGCTGGCAATTCCCACAGCATCCTCTCAAACCAGAAGCACAGATCCATGGTATTCAATCAGGGCCAGGGCAGAAGCAGTTTCTGCTGACAGTCCAGTGATGAATAGCAATGAATAGCCAGGTACCAAGTTCATGCAGAAAGTACAGTCAGTTGAGGCAGCTGGAGATAAGGCTACCTGCAACAAAGCTCAAGATAGGACTGAGATCCTGAGTTGGAGCCTAAAAGCAGTTCCTGGACCAATAGTGGAGGGTGCATGGGTGGCAGGTCCAGGTGAGGCTAGTCAGGGTTGTTAAGCCACACAGGTGCACTCAGGGTCTTGATACACAAGTGATTAGCATGGAGTCCCATCTGCATGTAAGTCTTTGAGGCAGAAGGCAAGCCTTGCCCTCATTGTGCTGAGACTCTAAGATATCACAGGCCAAGGAAGCTTTTCCAATTTTCTAAATTCCTGTAAGATGCAATGAATGCAAGCAAGTCAGGGTGACTGTTAGTGGGCAAATGTAGCTGCATTGACTCTTACACTGGTTTTTTTGGTTGCCCTAAGTACTATCATAGCTGACAGCTTTCCAAGGAGTATGTGAAGTACTAGGATTCACTTCTGGTTCATTCTCTTGCTCTTTCTTCCTCCTGTTTCAACAGGATTTGGGGCTTGTCTCCTAAGTTCTACTGCACTTTTTTGTGAAGAGGAGAGGTCAGCGGGATGACAGGTGAGTTTTAGCTTCTGTAGGAGTTCAGCTCACCTCAGACTAGCTCCTGTAAAGTGTCTGCATCCTTCAGATAGATACTTAGGCCTTGGAGTCAACAATTCCTGTCCAGCAGTGTGCATCCTGGTTCTGTCTGCAGCTGCAGCCACTGCTGTCTTAGAGGATAGCCTTGAGAGTAGTCTTGCCTAGCTTCCATGCTGCAAACTGTGAGTGCAGACTTCGGCACATTAGAACCATGATTTCCACCATCTGTGGGACCAGAGGAGCCCACATAAACTCAACATGATACCTTACTGCCATGCACAGCCTCCAAAGCAGTCCCATGGGTTGACTGTGAGGGAGCCACAGAGCCCAAAGCTAGGCAGTGTGCAAAGCATTTGTGCTTCTTTGCACAACTTGCTTTCACTGAGGAATAGACGTGGCCTTTGTCAGCTCTTGCTGCTGTCTTTATTCCATGGGTACAAAGCAGCCGTGTGCTCAAAGGAACATTGCTGGAGTCCATTCCCGGATTCATCTGTATGCTAGGGATTATTTCCCCAGTGGTCTTCTTCTCCAGTGCTGGTGAATCATCCTGCCACCAGAGATGACATGTCCCAGTAGCTTCTAAACATGCTTTGGAAAAGAGTATTTTCCGTCTTTGGATTATGCCAGATGGCATCAACTGATTAATGGGTTTAATATAAGAAGCTTCCTGGAGGAGGAAACTCCTAGATCCCACCAGAGGGCCTTCACCACCCCTCTGGTCCTTCCCCTCACAAACTTTAAATTACAGTTACTGGGCCCCTTGCTGCGCAACTAAGTCCTCTGTTACTCTATCAATACACTCTGAACATTTTTCAGGAACAAAGTGGAAAGCATTTCCAGCAAATGCTTTTAATGTCACTTTGTTTGCCAAGATGTTCTGCCTCCTGCTTTGGTTATCATTATGAGAAAGCATATTTGATTAAATAGGAAAACAAGCGATGATTTTTCCCTGGGTCACTCATATCTCTAGCTAAGCAGCCTCTGTGCTCCCTGGCAAAGGGACATGGGTGTGCTGTACAGAAAAAAATATTTAGGGTCTCCTTGTTAAAAAGCACCCCTTTGTAAGCATCCCCTCACCACTTCAGATAAAACCTGTTGTCAAACATCTGTCTCCGGCAGATAGATTGTGTGACTGGTATTTTTTGGGGGGCTATAATCCATACTAACATGCTGTGCTCCTTGTCTCTCTCTTTTGCCTAGAATCCACCTATAAACATATTATGGCCTCATATTTCAAGTCAGTAATTTTGGATACATTTCAAGTGAGAGGTACTGAGGGAAAGCACAGCTCCCTTCATATGTTTATAGCAGATAGCCAATAAGCTAACTGAGTACCTTTCCAAACAGTGATCCATTGCCTCCTAGGAGCAGTTTGGAAGGGTGATGCTCCTCAGTTTCCCAGTAGGCCAGTATCCTTGAGGAAACTATCTCCCATGGTCCACCGTACTCTCACCTATGGTGCAAGGCACTAGAGCATGTTGGTTTCATCAGATTTTCTATTCTTTGCAGTTTTCTGAGCACCTTTTAACTTCAGAATAGCCTCTCTGCTCAAGCAATAAATTCTCACACCTTCCAGTCTACTCTTAACTTGAAGAAACTTCTAAGCAAGGGCAAACATTTTTCTTCTGAACGATCAGAGTGAAGACCTCACCTGTGTTAAGAAACATCACCATTGCCACAACAACTGGCAGCTCCCAGGGGCAGCCTGAGTGTGACACTCAACAGCCATTTAGCTATGGTACCTTTTCCTCAGTGGGGATTTTAGAGCTTGTGACAAATGAAAATCGTGGCTTCTTCTGTTAAACAGGATGATAGCACAGTTCGTGCCTCTCTCACAATCTTCTTGAGTGGTCAGCTGCAATCTGCCTGCATGGACAGCCCGTTCCCCCAGAAGAGTGCCCTGGGTCAGTGATTCTGAACGTTGCCATAACACAGAACCCAAGTGATCACAAATTCAGATTTATGGTACATCTGTAGACAGTTCTTCTTTTATGGCCACATTAGCATCTTTCTACAGATTGAGCCAACATAGTTTAAGATGATAGCAGTTCCTGCTGTTTGTTACAGCTTTTCATATGAGAGGACTGCTTTCATAGCTCAGACCTAAAAATGCTCATCTGAGCATGCCTAAGGAGTTGTAGCCTTTTACCCTGCTCCAGCTAGGTCTGTCAAAGACATCTGCCCGTGCTTTCACTACCAGCTCTGTCACATGCAACTAGTGCCCATCAATGATTTGATCACAGAATCACAGAATCACAGAATCACAGAATCACAGAATTTATATGGTTGGAAAGGACCTCCAGGGTCATCAAGTCCAACCTTCTCCTAGCATTATTGATTATTCTGGTCTCATTGCAACCTTTCCTTCCTGAGCCAAATTACAATCCAAAATGTTCATGTAAGTGCCTAGATTTGCTCTTTGCAGCATAGATGGAGAATGTGGCATCTAATGGCTTCCAAAAAAGCCATCATGCTGAGCAAAAAGAAAAAAAATGAACATTGTACACAGTAGCCTTGAAGGACAGAGACCATCCCTGAAACAAAATGATCCTGAAGACATAGACCATAATCTATATACTAAAAGGCAGAGTATGAGCACATAGTCCACAACATCTCCTTTCACACATCTCAGTGTCATTTAAGCGGCTCCACTCGTCTGGATGTACCACGACATTGCACATTTAAACATCACATGCTTGCTTCATCAAGGAGTCATGAGGAGGTCATGCAGTGGGAATGGGGGAAGCATACAATGTGTCACATCCTTTAGCATGACTGGGGCTGGGACTAGGTCTTAAGGCCTCTGCTTTTTTTTTATCTGTCTGGCTAAAAGCTGTAGCAGTACATAAATGTTATTGCTGAGTGTCATGGCCAAATTGCTCCCCAGTGACCTTTCCACTCTTAAGCTCTATTCCAAACTTCCCTACTTCCCTGCCTTATTTTATTGATGTTACCTGTAAGTACATCTTCTTCTCTCAAGCCTGGCTCTCAATCACCCATGCCCTTGTGCTTGCTCTCCATAATTTCATATGCCCCAGTGCGTGCATGTCTCAGACATGCACTGTGCAGTCACTGCATCTCTCAGCAACTTACTGCCAGCCCACTGTGGAGAATAGCAGACACTGGTCACAGGCCTCACTCTGTGAACATCTGCAGAGGGCAAGAAGCAAGGATGCCCCTCCTGTTCAGGAAGCAGCACTTCACACAGGTGGTACACAGCTCTTTGCCTGAGCCATAAGGCTGTGGGTATTTGCATGCAGCTTTGGATATTTATAGGCATCTGGGAAGCTTCAGAATAAATAAAAATTGAGTAACCTATGGGGTCTTAGCAGCTGCAAGACCTAGACAGTAGCTGTGACTACATGGGAGAGTGACTACATCCTAAA
Organism: Eurystomus gularis; assembly: GCA_013400335.1. Classification (NCBI taxonomy): domain Eukaryota; kingdom Metazoa; phylum Chordata; class Aves; order Coraciiformes; family Coraciidae; genus Eurystomus; species Eurystomus gularis. The sequence goes on from VZZY01004287.1 coordinate 93,793, forward strand.
AGAAACACCAGAATTTCACCTTGTTCTTACTCTGGGCATCAGATAATGTAGACCATAACCCATCTCTGAATAGCTCACTGAAGAAACCTGTCTCCCTCTCCTAACTCTAAAAGAAGCCAAACTCTTTTCCCTATAATTTGTCTCCTCTGGCCCAGAAAGACGTTCATAGGATTCAGCCTCACATATTTTCCAGCCTCACATCGATTGGCACATATTTGCCCTGTCTCTGCCACTGGCTGATGATGCCTCTCCAGTCAGGTAGACACATATCAGCATTGACAGGGTACCTGTGGTGAGTAGGCTTGGCGTTACTTCCCTACAGCTGGGCAGCTAGCAGTGTTTGCTGACCATATCTGGCAAGGCAGAGTCACCCAGCTCTCAGCTGCTTTGCCTTTTCCTTCAGATCCTCTCGGGAGGTATCCACGCTCTCTGCACTGGCAACAGGAGGCTTACTGGCAGAAACCTGCTACCCTTTGTCCTCTGAGGTATTCCACTTCAGTCCAAGCCACAGTGCCTGGGGGCCAAGGCTCTTACTTTAATGCTTTGCAGCTTGATCAAGGTGAAATCTGATCTGCTCTTCTGAGGCCAAGAAATGCCAGGTTGGCAGATGGCAGGGAAGAAAGGTGAGCAGAGCTCTTTACTGGCATCCAAGATCCTGCAAGAAATGAAACCACTCCTGTAGGGGTCAAATACCAGGGCAAGTAAGAAGAAAAAGCTGCCAAGAAGTGTCTTGATTCTGTTAGAAAAGTCAACAGTGAAATATTACAGAGAGATTAAAACTCCATGTAATGACTTAAATTATTGAGAATTAATGTCCTGGTTCCTCATTGACAAGGAAGAATCAGAGGGAGGTGAAATTGTTAAGCAACATAATTGCCCCCAGCTTGAGCTCAGGCTGTCCTCTTTCCTTTGAGACTTTCATAGCTCAGAGAGACGTGAGATGCACAGCAGAGATGGACATCACTGAACACAAATGTATCTCTACTGGTGTGTGGGTATGTGAGGAAGGGCTCTGCCTGAGAACCTGACATCCTTTCCTAGTGCTAGCCACAGATCTCCAAGCACTTCTCCAAGCAACAGGAAAGGGAACTGTTGTTATCTCAGTTCACCCAGTGAGAAAGACTGCAACAAGCAACTGACCTCCAAGATCACCCAGCAGTTTAGGGAGGCAGAGAATCATGGTCACAGGAGGCCATTAGCTCAGAGGGTTACCTGCTTGACTAGATTGCCTCTCTTTCGATAGAAGAAATGCAAAGATGAAGCCTCACGGCTCATCAAAAAGCCCAGAGATGAATGGGAACCAACGCAAAATACCAGCAACTGTACAGATTCAGAGAAGAGCGGTAAATATGATTAAAGGGCTCGGGAAATGGATTCCTGGGGAGGAAAAGAGAGCTAAATATGTATAGCTGCCTAGCTATACCCAGAGGAGCATACTTAACCTGCTACAAGTATTTGATGGAAGAATAATTGTCCTGGGAGGAATAAAGGTCTTACAGCTATGAAGAATAGGGTGAAATTAAAAGGGTGGAGATTTAGCCTCTGATGGGCACACTCGATAATGGAGATGCTGACCTGTCTCCCTGAGGAAAGCCTGTTGCTTTGCTCACGCAGAGCTGTCTGGGAGACAATCATTCTCTGGTACAGCAGTGGACTCTGGAGGTTTATCCAGCCCTATTTACTTGGTTTCTGTGGACTAACAGAGGTTTCCTGTCTCAGTAGCCTGTCACTAGGGGTCAGGTAGATTTTTGTTTTATAAATTCTGATGACAGCTAAGGGGTACCTGGCAAATCTGTATCATTGGAGAGCATAATCAAACATCTACCTCCAGAAACACAAAGCAGGGGTAATAATACACAATGCCTCCCACCCTTCACTCTAGAGGAAGACGCATTGTTATTCTTGTTAGAAAACTGATGGACCGAAATCTAGCATTTCTTATCTTTAAGGAAACATTGCAGATGGGTGCTTGCTGTAAAATGTCACGATGGCAGAGCTCAGGATAATGCTTTCTGATAGCAGGAAAAAAATGCAGCAGTTGTGAGAAGAGGGCATTGCAGTGTATAAAGGAGGCTTCACAACACAGAGCTGGTGAGTGTAGGTTTAGCCTACTCTCATACCTTGCAAACTACCACCTGCTGCTGAATGTAGTGAAACCAAATGGTCTGGGCTTGGCGCATAAGGGGAACCAAGTGCAGTGCATTCACCTACCTCAGGCAGTGCAAGAAAGCACATTCTTTGAACATTCATTGATTTTCTCAGTAAGGATGCAGAGTGTTGGACAAAACCTGCTTGTCTAAAATATGAAATTAAGCATTTGTACAGAATAGGCAGAGAGCAAGAGGTCAAAGGCATTGCTAAGAGACCAGCTTTGTGCAGGGCTTTCTTCATAGATCTCCAGGCCTCAGCATATCTTGCACACCACACTTGCAGGATGGGGTCTGTATCTTTGCTCATCTCCCCAGACCCAGAGTACTTTGCACATACATTGGCAAGGACTGTCATTATAACTTGCCATCTCCACTGGAGCGTTCACTGTCTCCTACTGGAAGAAGTTATTTTTCCACCTGTTTCTAATCTCCTCTGCCTAGCACCAAGACAAAGGAACACAATGGTTTTGGGAGAAAGTTGCTCCTTTTCTACGTCTGCTTTCCTATCCTGTTGGGTTTGTTCTCATACTCAGGAAATATACTCTAAGGCCATACCTGTTATGCATTTGCTTTAACTAAAGTATCCTGACCTGAAGCACATGCATGCTGCTTGTTGATGCTGACTTCACCGCATATGTGAGGCTCCATGTTTATACTCATTAACCTTCAGGCATTTAAGGGAATATGCCATGGTAGAAGATTCTGCTTTCCCCTGCTCTACATTTCTTGGTCTAATATATACTGAGTTTCACATCAGTTAACACAAGAAATCTGAGGCTAGAGCAGGGATTGTACAAGAAACCTCCAGTTTTCATCTCCTATAACATGAATATTTCCAGCACCATTTTCAAAATACTGTCTGATAAAATAAACACCATGCAGACAGATGCTGTAATCAGAAAAGGCAAAATATGTCTATGATGGCACACAAGTATGAGAATCCATGAAGTGAGAAGTTTGGATTTAGGTTTTCCTTAGGCTTTCAATACCACAGGAGTCTAAGTGAGAAGCAGGACTCACCGCTCACTTCCAATAGACACTAACTGGGATTGGCTTTTCTTGGCAGAACATTGCTTCTCACATGAAATAATTACGACTACACCAACATGACAGCTCTACAGGGCAGGGATGACCAGCCCTATCTCTGCAGGATGCCAGTGCGTATTCCCCTTCAGAGTTCCATTGGGAAGAACTGCAACATATCTCACCTAGGCCATTGATAGTTTTGCACAGATGTTCTCAGATTGTATAGAGACAGCCTAACGGTCCTCTATCCTTATTTTCCGTTCTTTACACATCAGGCAAAACATTTTTGGACTTATATGCAACAATAGAAGGCCTCATAGCTCTCTTTGTGTGGGTTGGGTGACACATCCACAGTCACAAATATCAGGGCTGGATGCCATGTCCTCTTCCAGCCAAGAAGACATTATTGCTTAGTCAGATCTGCTGACCAAGATATTCCTGCACCCAATCCCTTCCCCATTTCAGGCAGAAGGAGCTGACTTAGCTTTAATAACTGGTTATTGCTAACCTAGTTCAGATAGCTAAAACAAGTTGTGGGGTCCTGACAAAAAAACACCTCAGGAGGTAGTCATGAAAAGAAACTTACCCTAGGAAAGGGGACTGTGCCAGAAAGCTGGAGTCAGTACACTCTTTGCCTGGCACAGCAGCAGCCAGGAAAGCACATGTGATCTGTACCTTGGTGTGACAAGGTCTGTCTCATGTGTCTCATGGTATCAGGAACAGGGGCTGGTCTGCTGTAACAAGCTTCAGCAAACTACTTGCTTTATTCCTTTTCTCTTTTACAGTTCTTTCTCCGAGTGCAGGAAAACCAGCCCGCCTGGTTTGCAGAGCCTGTCACTGGGACTTTAGACTGGAGGAACAAGTGTTTCCTTGTAGAGTGTCAGCAGCACATGTTTCTGGGAGACTGAAGGGCAGGTGGTACTGCCTTATAAATCATCTAAACATGCCTGGTGTGATAAATGCCTGCTGTATTTTGCATAACATCTGGGACAGCACAGAAGAGACCTTGGGGGTTGAGAGGGAGCAGAAAGTGAACATTTTCTGAGCGTTATGAATTGACAAAGACAGAGATGGTGTCACCATATGGTCAAAGAAACTGTCAGAGATGGCCAGTATACCTCCTCTGATGGAAAAGGCAATGGCTGGGTCATGAATGCACAGCAAGCAAAGAGTATTTGTTCTGTTTGGTTTTGTCAGGATTTGACAGCATTAAGAATAGTGTGGTCTCTGTGTGGCAGGCTGAAAGGTCAGAGGGAGGATGAAAAAGGAGGAGGAATTGTGTGGCTTTCAGATGGACTGGTTGGTTAAGTCCTGTAGGATTAAAAGGAGAAACATCAGGAACAGCAGAAATTAGCTTGGGGGAAAGGACTTCCGGGAATTACTACAACAGTAAGAGGGATCAGGACAAAAAAGGTTTAAAGAATGAATCTGAAAAACAGTTTGAAGCTGAGCATGATTTTAACACCTTAGTTTGACCAAACTATCTTGAACCTTCTCCATCTATTCCTGAAAAATAAATGTGATAGAACATCTCTTGTCACAGAGGACACCTCATGTTTCAATCCTCCATGCTTCCAGCCCTCCCCTTAACACCTAGCTCTCAGCACAACTGGAAGATAATCCACCTGAGTGTATTTTCAATAGGCATTTGAGATCACGACTCAGCACAGCCCGAGGGAACACTGAATCAATTTCCTTATTACACCCTGTGTGATTGAATCATTTTTCTTGGCTTTGACACTAGTGCTCCAACCCATGTACAGAGTGGATTGAATCTCAGGAACATCTGGAACCACAAAGAAAAAAGGAATGGAGAAACCTCAGGAAACCATCTAGCTCATCCCTTGCTATGAGGTACAATGAACTAGAACTAAGCCATGCCTGGGAAATGGCCACCTAATCTGCTCTTAAAAAGCTTTCCAGTGATGGAGTCTCCACACTCACCCCAGGCAATCCATTTTGGTCCTTCACTACCATGGCCATTTTATTTCTAGCCTGAATATTCTTTGCTGCAATTTAAGCCCATTATTTCTTGCCCTATCCACCAAGCATGAGAAGAGTTTATTGTCTTATTCCTTGCAGCAGCCTTTTATATACTGGAAGACTGTTACCACCTTCCCCCTTCAGCCTTCTTTTCTGTGGGCCAATTAACCTAGATTCACTCAATCTTTTTTCATAGGTAATATTTTTCAGAACACTGATTACTCTCATTACTGTCCTCTGGACTCTGTTCAGGTTCCTGATTTCTTTAAAGGTAGTGCTGAGGAAAAAAAAATAAAATATAAAAAGGCATGCCCACACATGTCTGTGAATGGGTGTTTGGGTTCACTGTATTTCTACTGATCCTAAGTCAGCACTTTTTTTTTCACTGGATTATCTTCTCTTGATTTCTCGTCTATCACTCTTTTGTCACCTCCCAAAGACATTCATGATTCTTCTTCACAATGCATTAGCCTGTACTGCCTGCCTAGGCCCTTCTCCTTGTAGCACAAAGGTTGATTTCCCTATGACTTCACAGTGACACTCTGGACAGTAGATGAAACAAGGGTTTGCCAGGCCAAGCTTAAAGAATGGCAAAGCATCCCTAAAAGATTGCAGTGTCTGAATGTGTGTCCTATTATTCAGAAATTTGCTTTATCACCAGGTAAGATTTAAGGATAAAAGAACACATTCACTTAGAAACATAAACTGGCAATAATGAAAGTGAGTCGTAAAAAGATAGAACAATGTTATTAAGATTATACTTAACTTAAGAATTCTCCATTGTGGCTCTAGAATACTTTTATCCTATCCCTGTCCTCTGGATGAGTCAGAATTGGAAACAAAATGTTTGCAAGATGGGCACTTCCAGGAAAGTTGCTTTGCTATGCATCGTTTGTCCCAAAATAGAACACTATCATTGCTGTAAGTTCTTTTTTTGACATCTGAAACATGCCACAAAATTAATAGAATTCAACAGTAATTGCTCTAAAGTCAAATGCTTCTAATCCTTTAAAAATCTTTATGCATTTGGAAATGTATTCATAGTTGTATTCATTATTTCCTGAAACATAAACATTACTAAAAGCAAAGAGGACTAAGAGTATGAGCCAATGTACCTTTGCACTTGCTGTCTATTTTCTGTTTCTATTTCTGCAGCTATCATAAACAAGTCTGCTATGGAACATGCTGGATTAGTTAACCCCTACATGAAGGTGGCATCTGGAGCAGACCGGGGAGGAGACACGGCAAATGAGCCAGAGTGGGTAGATGAAGGGGTGGATGAGTGAGCAGGAAGCAGTAACAGAACCGAGACATAGAGACAACTATGGTCAGTGATTGTAAAGGAAGGAAGGTTGAGATCCATCTTTGATAATATTGTGAGAAACAGAGGAGCAGCACAAACCAGTATCCATACAATGCAGTTTACTCCCTGTAGACACTTGTAATGAAATGCCATGCCATATTTGTTATTAATCTCCTCTGCTCTCACAGGCAGCTGCTCCTGTATCTTTCCCTCACACAATGGCTATGTGCAGCATGTATCTCCTCCTAGCTGAACTCAGTTTGGAAGCTTTCAGTGCATTTGGGGGGAAGAGCAAAAGCAGGATGGGCTTTTCAAAAAGCTCTTTATTGCATCACTTGAGAGTGCTCGCAGAAGTCCTGTCCAGGGCTTCCAAAACAGAACAGCAACATTTTCAGTTTCATTCTGGGTCATGAGTTGCCTTGCGTTCAGTGTTGCCTCCTTTCCTTGGATTCAGTGTCAGACAAGCTTAAGAAAACAACTCCACTTCCAGCTTTGCCAAAGCAAAGCCAGTTCCTGCTGCTGCAGAGGAGTGGTATGGAGCCAAATCTGTTTCCTGTGTCATGTAGAAGCATTGAGCTGGTCCCGCGCCATACTACTTGCTAGGGAAAACAGACACTCCAGGATGCACAAAAGGATTTGGATATAGGAGTAAGAAGCCAGTCAAAGTGACCCTGCAGTAGGAGAAGGCATGCTCAGAAGGGGCAAGTTGGTCTTAAAATGGGGCAGTGCAGTGTGGAACAGCATCTAGATGACCAACAAAGAGATGATAGTTAGGAACATCTCCGCATGAACCTGAAAGCAGATTCCCTCAAGGTGTAGTTACTGTTTTCCCAGGAGGACTTGTTAGTATTAGCACCAGGTGTAAATGCTGTGGAATAGAGGCATAAAGGCACACTGTGCCTAGATGCTAGGCACTTCCAGGAAGATGAACATTTAGCACTTCAAATATATAAATACCCTTGTTATATAACAAGGTTTGAGTTATGTTTCTTACAGCCTTGGTGAAAATCGATCACAGCTCAGTCTTTCAGTGAATATCATTTCAGAAGCAAAATGACTCTTGCAAACAGCTGCCAAACCTCCCTATGCATAAGCCCTAGAATTCACCCTTTTTGTCCTCTGTTACTGCAATCAGCAAGGACTAATTTCAAGCCTTAACTTCTGCTCTGAAGAGCCCAAGAGCCCTGCTGGAAGCCAACAGCCCTTTCCCAAGCACAAGCCCTTTACCAGGCTCCCTCCGTGGCAGGTGACATTAATACTTCTCCATGTAGTTGTTCAGAAAGGAATGTTTTTTCACAGGCTATTCATTGACATATGGCTCCCACAGTTAATCCTAAAGTGCTTTCTAACACCATGGACTATACACATTACACAGATAAGAGCTGAATAAATATTTCACTATAAATCATGTATTCAATAAGTTTCATATGTTTGGGGTTTTTTTTCTGTTTGTGAACTGTCTGCAAACTGAAAGCCAAATTCCCAAATTCATTCATTAGTCAAAATTGCCCATGAATTTCTCCTGCAGATAGTTTTTGCCCTGCAGGCCATTCATGGACAGTTTGTTATGAATAGCCTCAATTCAATGCTTGGTTGGTTTAGCTGCAGCAGTCATGTGGATGTGTCTCTGTTCTGAATGAAAATTCACTTTCAGATATGAACCAATATTCACAGTGAATTTCTCCCCTCTGTTTGCTCAGCCCTAGTAGGAACTCAGCCTATTCAATCTAACGGGGTGGGTTAAGCTGTCCACATCAACACAATGGGCTGAAAAAGGAACAAAGCAATTCCCACCTGGAATTTTTCTGTATAAAAGCAGGATAGGAATACTCCCCTGGATGGCTGTGAAGTGTCAGAGCTGATGGCCTCACTCTTCCTTGAAGGATGACCACCAGACATAACTGGGAAGACAGATACATCTACAGTGCAGTATCTCCTTATGTAGCACAAGGATATCTGTTCTACTGTTACCCAAGGAAGATGGATGCTTTCTCCTTGCTCAATATTCTTGTAATGAAGTAATGTGGGTGACATTTGAGTCACAGCCAGACCTAGCTCCCTCTTGCTAACCCACTTTCCAGTGGGTTAATCCATTCAGTGTATTTCCAGGGTGTTTCTAAGCATCCTTCGCCTCTCTAGAGAAGAAAGTAGATGGAGTAGAACATAATGGGTTGTAAACACTAGTTTGAAGTTTGAGTTACCGTTCAACAAGCCCGCAGGCTTCTCTCATCCTGTTATCTGTCTCCAGCAGATGTTCTTCACATCAGATCACTGTGTTGCAGTCCCTGCTGCTGCCAGTACTGACAAATTCAGCTGCTACTCACGCAGGGGCTCAGAAGAGCCACCCAGATGCATCTGCCTGTCCTGCTTCTTCATCAGCAGCATGCTAGGGCAGCGACACCCTGAAAATCTCAGGCAGGTAACAACAGGGCCTATGTGTGCCTCAGCACCGCTGACATGCCCTTAGGAAAAGACTTCATAGGCTGATGTAATATTGCTAATTGTAAGGCTTCCTTCCTTCTTTCTGAGGCTTCGGTTGCTCCATGTAACTATTCTGTGATGGAGAAGCAAATCCAAAGGCCTTCTCATCTGAGATTTCAGATAAATAAATTGGCAGCTAGGAGAGAATAGTAAATGTCCCCAGCTGGAGGAAATGTTGACTTTATGTTGAGAAACTCAAAGCCAGAAGAAATTCAACACGGGAGAGTGAGGGGAAAAAAAAAAAAAAGGAAAACCCTAAACCCAGCGAACAACTGCCAAACCTGAAAGCTTTACATTCTGTGATGAAAAATATTTCTATTCCTTCCTGTGAAAACCAGGCATTTGCTGTGAAAATATTTCATGGACATTTCATATGAACTTTTTACCATCTTTCTTTTTTTGCCAGAGAGTTTTGATGGAGGTCTGATATAGGCTGAACAATAGTTATACTTGTCTCCAAGCTGCCATTTGAAAGGTATTTGTATTCTTTGTCCAAGAAAAGCCGTGTTACAGAGCCTTCAGGATGTATACAAGATAACAAAACCTTCTCTACACCTGTGTTACCTTGAGCTTTGACCATGGAATGTGTTGAGCCTCTTATTCAAGACACTGCTGCCATTACCCTTTCCAAAACTTTTCACTCAAAACACCTCCAAGCCTTCACCAGTTCTCTTTCCCCTTTGCAGTCCATTTGAATCATTTAGCCCTCACCTTGACAACTCATTTTCCACCCACTTCTCTGCACCTGTTTCTTCACTCAGCTTTCTAATAGCACCTTTGTTGAAGCCTCTTGAGTAGGCCCTCTCTCACCTCTTCCAACAGGGTCCTGTGACCAAAGATGCATCCCTAATCCCTTCTGCAAAACTCTTTTTGCCATTCTCCAAATCTCACCCTACATGAGATTTGGCCTTCCAAGGTCTTCTCTCAAATGACTGTGAGCAAATCCAGCATTCTTCTCCTGCTCCAAACGCATAGACATTACTGAATAGGAAACTACAAAGGCACACATGAGATGTGCCCGCTCATTCATCTTACTGTCAATCTTCTTGCATCCTTCAGGAGAGCAGACTGTGAATTCCTTGGAAAAACGGCAATAGCCTCTTTTTATCTTTAAAAGTTTATACCACTTTTATCATGATAAGAAACAAACAAACAAACCAACAAAGGAAAAAAAATAAGCAGTACTTCACCTAGGATAGAGATGAAACCCCCCTTTGGTTTGCAGCAGCAGCTGTTAAACAGTAAACAGCAAAGCAACATCGCAGCAGGGAAGAATGAGAGGGAAAAGCCTGCAGCTGGTTAAAACTACTTTGGTAGGAATTTATGGAGGTGAAGTAATTTAACTGTAAAATTTAATCAAATTTCATGTTTTTTGCTTACTGGGACATCTTGAGTGGGGGTCAGAGCTGGGTGTCTTGTCAAAAACAAACAAATGAAACTAATCTGGAAACAAAACACATGACATTTTATAATAAAATGGAAGAAATTGTACACTCACTCAAAATCCCACTGCTTCCCTCTGTGTATTGCCTCCTGCCAGCCCAGCTTTGGGGTGGCTCAGCACAGCCCCTACGTCAGGCTCTTCTCCCTGTGAAAGCAGGAGGGTGATGGATCCCAGCTAGAAGTGCATCTGCCATTCAGTCTCCTTCACCCCTTCCCGAGAAACCTGGAGGATTTTTCCTTTCTGGCATAGGCCTTGGAAGACATGAAGGTTGCACCCAAGGTTACATAAATGAAGGACGCCAAGTCCTTCCTACGCAGCAAACAAATGATTGCAAAGCTATTGTACTAGAAGGGGAGGAAGAAAAGGTGCATTGCTGGCAACTCTCTCACTTGATTTTATTTTCCCCCTCCCACCCTTTCTGCCGGAGCGATGCAAAATGATAAAGAGGAGGGCGAGATTTCGCTTAAATTAGGTTTACAAATAGCCCAGTGAATAGGGAAATGAGATGCATATGCTGCATGTTAAAGTGTCACCGCCACGCAGCCCGATGCGACTGGGATTTGGAAAGAAGCCGGGAAAGAAGAAGATGAGGTGCAAAAGGCTGTCAGTCAGGAGCATGCTGGAAGGTTTCTCTGTGCGCAGCTTCGAAGCGCTTGCCGCTGCTGCCCTCCCACGGTCCCTCCCCGCAAGCAGAGCCCGGCGCCCCTGGCCCCAAACCGGGCTGGCCCGCCGGGCTGCACCGGTGCCTGCGTGGCACAGCAGCCAGGCCAAGGGAGCCAGAGGCCACCCTGCAAGAAATCGTCATTTTCAAAGGTTTTTAGTGCAGTCATGGTCTGGAGGAACAAAAGTCTGTTAAAAAAGATGACTCGGTACTCTCTATTTATTCCCCTGTCACTGAGATTTATTTTCTGTCCAAAGTTTTTCTTTCTTTTTTTTTTTCCCCCCCAAACTACAGGTTCCATCTGGCAGCTGAACATCAAGCTCTGGTTTTGATACCTTGCAATAAGGGGGTATATTGGTAGTTGAAGCTGCTACCTTGGCAGCCCCGGAGATCAAAGCTGTCTGTCCACAAGGTATCCAATAATATAGCCTGTACACGTAGTACTAAGGCTAGCTTCTTCCAAATACTGGCTCCTGCCAGCTCAGCTCACAGTCTTTGTCTAGCAACAACGCTCTGCTCCGGTTCACATGGGCAACCTGTCTCCGTGGCCTGCCTGACCTCCTTGTTAAGCCTGTTGGCAGGGGAGGTCAGGAACAGGGCTGCCTGTTTTCATTACTCCTTTTATTTACTGTGCCTGATGAATGACAGGTGGCATGATGGCTGTTTATAGCTCCATTTACATCTCTCTAGAGGAGGGATGGGGAAATTTGGATGTAGAGTCTCTCATCATTTGGGACATCAGGTGTTGTTATCAGCATTCACACAGAAGCTCTGCACCTTGGACGCAGGGCAAATGCTAAGAAATAAGCAGCTGCCTTTTCACTATGAGGTGTGCTGCCATCACCACTGATTTACAGAGTGGAGAAGACCAAGTTGTTCTCTTAAGAGATTATTGAACAAAGTCATTGGGTGCTGGTGAAATAATTGGACTCACCCACATTTACAAGCTGCCAGCTGGCCTCCTGAGTTCCCTCAGAGACTCATACTGGGGCTAAGCGGGCCTCACCACAAAACTGGGAAAGTCAGGAGAGATGGAGGTAGTTGGAAGGAAACACAAGAAGGATAAACAGAAGAAGAAAGGGTGAGGGAAAGCCCACAGAGTTGAAAGCCAGAGAATGAGGAAAAGGAAACTGGATGTGAGGCTTCAGCCTCACGGACTGGGGGGACGGGACTGCAGATGGTTGGGGACAGGGAAAAGAAAGGATTGGAAGGGAAGGAATGGCAGAGAGGGAACAGACTCATCAGCAGTAGGAGAGGCAAAGCAAAGGCAGGGGAGAAGAGAAAAGCCCTCCCTGAGGCAAACACCAAGAGAGGGAATAGCTTGGAGAGGGTATATGGATAGAAGAGGGAAAGAGATGGAGAAAGCCAGAGGGGGCCAGGTCTGAGAGCAGGAGGCAAAGGGAATAGGACACTGTGTCTTTGGGATCTGGCTTGAAAAGACAGCTGCCTTGAGGTTGAGGCATATGAGGAGGGACAGCATAGAGGAAGATGCAGCTGCCCCTGTCTGTGCCATGGTTGTCGCTGTGTGAAGGAACAGTATTCACTGTGAAGGCTCTCAACAACTTCTTAACAAACAGCTGTTTTCACCAGCTCACCTCTGAGCACACTCCCTGATTGCAAGTAACCAACACTCTAGGAAACTGTTAACACTGCAGCCATCCTGTCAGGAGTAGCCCAAGCAAGAGAGCTGATGCTTCTACCTGGTATCCTGAAAGAAAGCTGAACCACCACACAATGCAGCATTGACAAGGTCCTGACACCAGTCAGACTGTGGCGTCTGACTCCATAGAGGAGCAATGCTCCTTCAGTCAGCAGGATAAGCCTTAAAACTCATCTGCTACTCCCCAAACCCAGTGGACAGTCCCTATTTCAAGGCCATGTGACACGGCAAACAAAGTTCTCAATTTCCTACAAAGAGCACCAGAATCTTGAAACCCATAGCACCCTTTTTTCTCCAACTAGCAAAAAAGGCTTGGCTTTCCATTCAGGTCTGAGGAGAGCTCTGGGGTTAGCTGGGAGCCTGCAGTTCCCAGCTGCAGCTGGGAGTGATAAGACTGCTAGCCAGGTGTGATAAGGTGATAAGACATGCTAACCACAGCTCTGCCTGTGGAGGTAATACATAGCTCTCCTGTGCTTAGGGAACACCCAGGATTGAGTTTGCTTTAAACTGGATAAAACCAGCCCCCATATGGCTTTTCTGTCTACTGGCCGAAGCCATGAGGTTTGCCAGATGTGAATGGAACTGAATTAAATCCCTTCTTGCATCTCTTAAGAGCTAGTCTGAGTGTGGCTGGTCACCTGCTTCGAAGACCTGCAACCTCGACAGAGAGGAGTGAAGGAAGTAGGCAATCTTGAAAATGCAGGTTAGCACTAAGGAAAACACTAGTCTCTGGTTACAAGTAAATTAATGAGAAGTACAGAGATCTGTATATTCCTAGCATATCCTCTCAGCAGCATTTGGCAAAGTTAACACCCAGGGCTGGCAATGTGCATATGAAAAAATATGTAGATTATCCTTAAAAAATAAAAACCTTGTAAGGCAGGCAGTCAGAACCAATAGTGGAAGCATTCCCTTTTATCCCAGTGCCTAGTAAGACTGTGGACTCCCTGAGCAGACAGCTTTAAGAACAAGTTAACCATCTTTCGGCAAGGGATTAAATATTAGTTGAACCTCTGAGGTTGGACCCTCTGGGGTTTGGGGGTACATATGCACACATGCATCTGTGAGTAACTAGGTAGTTTTTTTAAAGTCATTCTTGAGCCTGATCTTTACAATTATATCAGTTTTCCAGGTGGAGGACAAAAGTTTCAGAGAGACTAAAGATAACATTTTCACTCTCAGACTTCTATGTTCAGATTAACCAATGAGTCTGCCTCTGACATGCACTCCAAGCATCAAGCTCTTGCCCCCCAGGATAGGCATCTGCATCCCTGCTTACCTCATGTCATGCAGCATGTCAGTGACAAGCTGAGAGTGAAACTCAGGTCTGACTAGTACCCCAGAAGCACATTTGCTGGATCACAAGCACCCAATGTATTTGTCTTCATTTAACGTGCTTTTTGTCTATTCTCTTGAGTAATTTCCTTCCCTTAAAATATATACATGCAGAGAGGGTATGCTAGGAATATATAAATCATATACTTACAAAGTAAGTGTGTCCAGTTTTGAGCACCAGAGTACAAGAAGGACATTGAGGTACTGGAATGGGTGCAGAGAAGGGCAATGAAGCTGGTGAGAGGTCTGGAGAATATGTCATATGAGGAGCACCTGAAGGAACTGGGATTGTTTAGTCTGGAGAAGAGGAGGCTGAGGGGAGACCTCATTGCTCTCTACAGCTAATTAAAGAGACCAGCTGGTGCTGGTCTCTTCTTCCAGGTAACTAATGAAAGGACAAGAGGTAATAGCCTCAAGTTGTGCCAGGGGAGGTTTAGATTGGATATCAGGAAGAAGTTCTTTACTGAAAGAGTGATTAGCCATTGGAAGAGGCTGCTCAGGGAGGTGGTGGAGTCATCATCCCTGGAAGTGTTCAAAAAATGGGTAGATGTGGTGCTTCAGGACATGGTCTAGGGGATAGGGAGATGTTGGACGAAGGTTGGACTAGATGATCCTAGAGATCTTTTCCAACCTGAATGATTCTATGATTCTATAAAGAAGTATTTAAAGAACATTTATATTTAAGCTCAAATAAGAGTTTGAATTTAACTCCCTGGTGGCTGAAATGTGACTGGCTGGCCAATATAACTTGGCTTCACTATACGAACATGTTATATGGCTTCAATACCAGCTAGTCTACAAAACAGTGATGAGGAAGAATCATAGTGACTGTGTTCTAAAAAACTTAGCACCTGGTACCTGTTCTTTCCCAATACTACCTTGTATAGTAGTTGCATTTTTGTGAAGGCTGTGCCCTTCCCTCTGTGCTTTACTCTAACAAGCAATGGATTTGCAACAGCTCTGAATAACACAAGTCTGATATCGAGATTTAAGTTTATGAGAACTGAAATATGATGCAAAGATGCATGGCCATTACATTTACAAGAGAGACAGTCCCTGATAACTTCCAAAAACCTTTGTAAAAGAGAAGAAAACAAAAATCTACAGCCAAAGAATCCTTTGTAGCCAACAAAAAAATCATTTAGAACTGGCAGAGACTGATTCAATCAATTTTAATGCAGACCTTGAACTCTATGCTTAGAAATACGACACAGCCGTCAGGCATTGCAGCTCCCTCACAGTCAGTGGAGAAGGAACTTCACATCACTTGAAAGAAAGGTTAGACCTACTGTGTATCTGGTGTGTGCTGAAGAGAGATGGGGGCACAAGGTTTATGTTAAAGCCCAGCTGAAAGGCTACCAGAAAAGCCCCATGGGCTGTCTGTTCTTGACTTGACCGACAAGTATAGAAATGAGGGCATGACATGGAAGTCCTGCTTATAAGCTGCATTTCAAAGGTAAACAGTATTTGTTGAGCATCTGTGGTTAGAACTGTGGTTTGGATCATTTCAAAGATCAGCTTTTAGTAAACACTGGTATGGAACCAAGTTCTGATTTCCAGTGTCCCTGGGGCTGGAGATGGCTCTGTATAAAGCAAAAAGCTTTGGAGTCTTGATCAGATCCAAAATCTATTAGGGTTGTGTTTCCTATTTCCCATCCACAAATGGCTGAAAAGAAAATAAAACGTGGGAGATGTACATGTAATCACATTGCCATTTGAACCAAAGACTTACCAGACTTGCTTGAGCAAATAGTTTGCTCTCATATCTGAACACAGACTCCAGATGTCCTTGATGTTGCAACTAATCTGGACCCATTACTGAGCATGTACATAGGTGCTGGTTTCACAAAGCCACTGAAGCCATGGATCCCCAGAGCTGGCTGGCAGGCACATAAGACTTGGTTTGCAGTGGCTTTTCTGCTGAGTGCTCTCCTAAGCTCTGAAGCATTACTCCAGTGTGGAGGAGCTAGAAAGCTCACTCAGACAACTCCTCTCAACCTCAACAGCAGGGCAGAAGGACAAATTTAAGTCAGTCGTGAGCCCATAGAAGTCAGTTGCACTGATGGAGACAGTTAAATAAGGAAGCAACAGCTCTTTACACTATTTGTGTCCATCTGTTCCCTAGCAATCCACACATACGACCCCCATTCCCCATACCTTTGAGTCACAGACCATCATAACAAGAGGAGGAATTGGAAAGCTAAAGGCAGATCATGGTGAAACCCCTTTGCTTCTGAGACACAGACAAAGCACTCAGGCCTCCCCATCACAGCATAGCAGACACCACAGCACTGAGGGCAGATTGTAAATAACAATCGAAGGAGAAAAGAAAGGAAGAGGTGCTCATGCTCAAGGCACAGAGCACTTTATTCTTTGCAGGACCACAAGAAAAAGAAATCAACCTAGGAGCTAGTCAGGAAGTGAAGCCTCGTGCAGGCAAGCTGAACAAGTGGACAACAGGAGCCGATTGTAGTTCTTCATCCCTCCAGAGGATGTCATCATGGAGCCACCAAAAAAAAAGGCGAGCGTTGTGACCCAAATCTGAAGAGAGTGAATAAATGGCTAGTGTTCAGCTGCTCTTCGGACAATAGCCCCGAACCTCCTTGTTTCTTTTCCTAGAATTAGCAACTTTCCCTAGGCCAACATGCAACTTGTGGAAGGACAGGAGAAGCGGCAAAGCCCATCATGATTTGGGAGATGTGCAACAGGTTAGCCTGAAAAACAAATGGGACGCATGCTCTAGGTGACTGGGCTGAGCAAAGGCGTAGTGTTCACACGCTTCACAGTCCTGCCTGCTTTCAATCTCTTTTGGTGTGCCTGAGCACAGATGGGTACATGGAGGATGCATTCACACACAAGGAAGATGAGTAAATAAAACTGTGGACACAGAGACTGTGTTCACGGATAGCAGGAACATACTGCATTCTGCAGCCAATGAGCAAGTGCACTCAGGAAAGAGCTGGTGGGAGGTCTATGTGCTTGTTATCCATTTCCGTAGTTTGTGTCACAAAAAGGTAGTCTTTGGGTTTGTGCATATTTGTCACAGCAGCAAACCACAGCCAAAAGGAAGTAGCACTAATGATGTTCATGGAACATTCCTGTAATAGTTTATATCCCCAATGATAGATCTTAACTTTGAGAGTCTAAAACCACACTGGCTTTTCTACTGAGCAAATTCTAGCCTCTGCTACCTTTGATCTTTCACGTGGGACAGAGGGGCATACATGCCTTAGTCACAAGGCTCAGTCTAAGAAGACAGTAGAGATCACAAGTGAAAACGTACCAGAGATGCAAAGCACTAAAAAAGAGTCTAAGCTACTGTGCAACCTTAGGAACTGCCACAGCTTAGAGTACTGCTGATGCAACCCAAATCATGCATCTTTTTTCCGTTTCAGATATCCACATGGACAATGACCTGATGGTTGCTATACTCAGCTTGCCAAAGTGTCTTAAGATCCTTCAAGAAAAAGAACTGATAGAAATTGTGCAGTTCTTGATAGCATCCAGGAAGCTGAAAGGCAGGCTATGTAGCTCAGCCCCTGCACCAAACACAGTGGGTTTAAACACAAGCAAGCTAAACTACAGAGCCTCTGGGCTTTACTGTATCAGGTCCCTTAGCCAATGTTTGTTCTGTGCGCATGCACCACATCAGTTTTCCCATTAAAGCATATCAACTAGAAGCAAGTCATCATCCCTTCCCAAGTATGATTTAATAAGTACAAATCCAGGAGCTGACCCAGACTACACGCAGTGCTAAAGAATCACTTGCCAGCCAGCCATGCAAGCTGTGTCTTAATCTCCTCTCTTCTTTGCTGCTATTTGTTTTGGGGGTTTGCTTTTGTTTGTTGGAGGTTTTTTTTTTACATGAATAGATTAAATTTTTCTGCCAACCCACTTATTCATGTTACAGAGGAAGTAGAGGGACGGAGGAAATCAGGAACAAATGACCATCAGAAAATGGCATTAGAAGGCTTAGTGAAAAGTCTGATCTTTAGCCATGCACAGTGTTCTGTTCCCTACACATAAGCAGTGCTCTCTAAAGCAAGGGAGCTTCTGCCACAGAGAAATGTGCTTTATTAGTTGTTGCTATCTCTGGAAACTCATCAAAGAAAATATGCCAGAACCCTGGAGTTGGGAAGTCCCAAGGCTACCACGTTCCTCCTCCCTAAAATACTGCGTTCACCAATCCATGCCCAAAGCTCTTGACGCATTATCTCCCCCTCTCTTTCCATGGCCATGTAGGTGACCTAACGAAACCTTTCTCTGCGTTGCTCACCAGCTGGCAACAAGAACTCTGGGCTAGTGCCAGGCTCAGGAAATGCCTTTCATATCATAGACCCAATAATTCTTGGTAACATTCTCCGGGCACTTGCAATGTGCAGAGGCAGACATGAGAGAAAGCAGTCTGAAAAAAAAAGAGCCATAGCCTTTCAGTCTCCCTGCTTTCAAGGCTTGTTTTGTCTCTGATGTTCACCTGCTTCCCACCTGAGGAGAAACTTAGCTCAGTGACACTGAATTTGCTTTCTTATCATCCATATTCCTGATCCTCATCAGCACGTCTTGCCTTAACTTGCAAGTGCAGAGCTGTAACAAGGGCATGGTGGGGGAACCCCAGCTTTGCTGGCATCAGAACAAGCTGCAGGCAGGATGGCCAGCAGCATCTGGAAAAAAGCACAGGGAGAAGGAAAACTCAAGTCATCAAGATACCACAACAGCTCTTCTCCAGACCTCCCTTTAACAGAGGCCATATGAGGTAAGAAAAGGGAACACGTGAAAGGGATCTGCTTCTTCAGTTTTCCCCGCCCTCTATTTTAGAAATGTTCAAGACCCTCTTAAGAGAATATGCTGAACCATTTTGGGTGTACTTGGTGTTGGCACGCACATGTACAGATTAGCAGTGCCATGGCTGGGAAGATGCCAGTTAGAGTGCAGACACAGAAAGGCACTTGTGTGCCTAAAGTAGATAAAGCTGGGATGGAAAATGTTGCTTCCAATTGAAATGCAGTAACCTGCAAAAAATTATCATATGTTTGATGAAACCAGAAATTTGAAATGAAAAATGATGAAAATTCCCCCCATACCTTTCCTTAGGGGAAGGGGCAGACAAATTAAAAAAAAAAATCAGTTTGGTTTCTTCTGACTAGTACCAAATCCATCACCCAGTTACCTTCCTCCTGGGTTATCTGAGGCTACCTGATTTGAGGTATTCTTCATGAGGACCTAAACCATGACATAAGGAGAACTGATCTCCTGAGCATCTCTGTTCCTCATGAAGAAGCCAAGCAGTTTTGGACAGGACACCATCTGGTAGACTGGCTTCAACTGGAAACTCATCTGTGTTCTGGCAAGGGTTTGTTGAAGTGCATGTGTCTGGGCAATTTTATTTTTTTTTAGTTCAGATGAATCAGCAGATTCAAGTCCAAAAGCTGTGTAAGTTAAAAAATCTTCTGGCATTCTACAGAACCAATTTCCCAAATGTTTTACATCGAGGTTTCATCTACGCCAACCTCTAAAAAGATGTTTACTTCTAAAGTGTGAAGTATCCTCTCATGGTTACTTCTCTGTTTCAGGACTCAAATGTACAGTTAATCCTCAGGCTAGAACAAGTTTCTTTCTGATATTCGGAAAGTGAGGTAACCAATAGGTACTGACATTTAAAGCAACATTCAGGACACCCACTGTGGTAGGCAAACCCTACCACACAGCTGAGGTTGAAGGCTGTCAACAAACTCAAGCATTTCAGTAGTGACCTCCACATACGACTATAATAGCTTGAACCTTTGTTGGCTTTTTAATCATAAATAGTCACTCTGAAGCACTATCGAGTCACCTAATTGGTTTTTTTTTTTCTAGATATTTGTATTGCAGCAGCACCTCACTAGGTACAATTTACAGGCTAAAACTCCAGCATACTTGGTGCTGCACAAACCTAGTAAACTATTCTATATCTTAGGAAATTCTGCACCAGATCAATAGACAGAGATGTGCCGAAGAATGACGTAAGGGGCAAGGTGGTAGCAAGGAATGGCTAGTATAGCTAGCCACAGGCTATCATGGGAATAAAATGCAAACCTGATATTAATGTCACACGAAGGTTGCACAATCAAAAGATGAAAAATGCAAACAATAAGATTCCTACAACAACTTTTCTGAAAATGGCAATGCAATCATCTCATTTACTCTAAGGCATACAGCTGAAAACACATTTACAGGAGTATTTTAAACTAGGTGCTGAAAAATAACAAGGAATGAGAACACTATATGTGTGCAGCAGGGCTGAATTACCACTGCTGTTGGACCTGTAGGTTTCTAGTTTTAATAATCATTCTCAGAATATCTGGGGGATTTTAGAGAAGAAACAGGGAAAACGAAACGCAGAGAGAAAAATGCAAAATCTTTGGCAAAACATCAGGTTGCCCTGACTAATAATAACCTCCTGCTAGCCGCTGTTGATACAGACTTAGAAGTGTGTGCTTCCTAGTCCCCTTATGCCCTGGAAGTGTGAATGCTCTGTCTATGGGGTCAGCACTTTTGTTAACTTCCTGACAGTTTCCTCCATCAAACTTATCCAAAAGCCCACAAAAGTCAGTGAGAACCTTCCTGGTGACTGCCTTATATTTTGAATCCGTGATGAACATGCCATGTTTCAGATTGGAAAACCAATGTATGAGCCAACTTAACGCAATTCTTAAAAAAAACATTTTCCCACATCACTCAAAGCAGCAAAGGATCTCCCCCACTAAATGCCAGAAAATAGAACTCACCTTGGTCTAGAGAAGTAGAGACCTTGCAAGCCTGGGAAACTGCACCTTCAAGGGCAATGCGTCAGACTATTATGAAGAAGAAAAACAAGGCTATAGTACCAGGCTTCACTACCAACCTGGCTGGCCTAATAACATGCAGGTCTTTGTTGCACAGTCACTGCTTTACTGTCAGTCATATCAAGGATGAGTATTAACAGCCAAATTCATTGCAGTTACAGAAC